>JAEANM010000623.1:0-25580 GCA_017656035.1 Myanophis thanlyinensis
ATATGCATTAAAACATGTTCGCAATTACGCTCGGAAATTGCCTTCATTGGATTAAGCAGCAGGTTTGGTCGAGGGTTCTGGGCTCATTCCCCGCACTTCATATTAAAGAGCCGTTTGGGCTGCAAAAGAGCCAAGGGGGGGGGGGCGGGCGAGGGAGGGGGGGAAGGAGGCCTTCGCGAGGAACAGCCGCGTTTATCCAAAAGGAAGGGAAGGCGTAAAGACGTGCCAGATTTTTAGAAGGGCACCATCATGCAATCCCTTAGGCCAGCGGGACTGGTGGCTTTTCGCTAGGCTGGGTTTAGTTTCCATTCAGGACGCCGGAGGAGATCTGGCAGCGACCAGCCAGCCTGGCACACTTCCTTGTGGGCATGACCTGAGGAACCCCGCGATCATTTTGCATTGGCATCCACAGGCACCCCACTGAGGCCTGGAAAGTCTCGGTGATCTTATCTGCCCAACCCGGAACTGCAAATGCAGTCTTCTTCTTCCCCATCCTCACCATGTAAGCTGTTCTCACTGCTTTTCTTTTTTTTTTTTTTTTGGAGGGGCCGCTCCATTCTGACTTGGGTAGGCTATTGAGGTACCATTTTGCCTTTGAGATAGAAAGCCACCCCTCCCCACCCCTTATTGGACCCTGGTGATTTTTTGGATGTCACAACAGGTGGTAGGCTGCAGCCCACCTTCCCTGCTCTTGAGAAAGCTAAGCAGCAGAGCTAGGCTTGGTTGTGGGCAGGAAAATCCCAACCCCCGCTCCCCCCAGACCAGTATGGGAAGGAAGGCATAGTAATTTAGGAAACAGACAAGGACACACACTTCCACACTTCAAAAGTGAAAGTGCCCTGGGCCTCTGGACTGGTTTGGAGGAAGCCTTTTCTTCTTCTCTTACTTAGCCCAACAGGCTTGACTGTTTTCAGCACAGCCTGTTGTTGTGCAGAATCAGAGAAGGGGTTGCTGGTGGACTCCCAGCCCTGTACTGCCCGGTCAATTCTCCAAGGAAAGCAGATGGAGAAGTGCAGCTGCTAAAAACACAAGGCACTCAATTACAAAACTGGCTGCCAAAGCCAGGCAGCCTTGGAGGATGCTTCTCAAGCACTGATCAGCTGCAACCCCCAAGCCAGACCCACCGCTGCCTGTCTGCCAGTGGGAAAGGGGCCACCAAAAGAAGGGCATCTTGCCAAGACTCTCCTGTGACAAAGGTTCAGGGGGAAATCCAACAGTCTGGAGGGGGAAAAAATGAATGGGGGAGGGGTTGTATCCTCCTCCCCCAGCACCTCCTATGATTTTCTTCCTGCCTCCTCCAACTTTTTCCCCCGCTGCTATCAGATCCAAGAATAAAGAATTATATCTTGAGTTGTTGGCTGTGTGAGCTAAACATATCCTGTTGTGTGAAGACGGATTGGCAAACAGGGCTTCAAATTGGGGTACGTGTACATGTGTGCATTTTGTGTACATATGTATATAAAAAGGTCTGGTCACCTTATGTTTTCCCCCATTAAGTAATTGTTTTAAAATGTGTGAGTTTGTGTGTGTGTGTTGTGCAAGGCATGCCTTGTGTATTATATTAGTGCTCTCTCCATTCAAGCCCCACAGACAAAATCTGGAAATGTCACCAGTCACGCACCTTCATTAGAAACCATACTGGATCCCATGTGCTGCTGCCAGTGTTGCTGAAGGAAAAGCCAATGTTGATATTGGTGGAGTGAAAACGTGGGCCTGAGTTCCTCTACTAGTTCTCACTGGATGGGTTACGTTTGGGGCACAACTCTCATTATCTTAGTCCCATGGAAGTGCAGTCCCAATAGAATTGGATTGAGTGTCTCTGGTTTGCAAAGTGCTGAGTAAGACTTTCCAGCTGCAGTTTGGGTTTTTTTCTGGAATCCATTGGCAGCAAAAACTCTGCATGCTAATTTGGAGCCCAGACTGTTCTTCTAACTGACCTCTGCCCTCAGATGCCATGAAGGTAAGTGTGGGGTATCTGCAAATGGGAATATTAAGAGTAAGGGCGCCCTGTAGGGCTTGTGCTTAAAAGAAGGGCCACTCAGCATTGTGAACTCAGATTATGATCTACGTACATTTAGGTCCTTGCATTACGCTATTGGTCTTTCTAAATTCCTGCTGGTTCCTAAGGAGATAGGCAGGAATAATTGGCTGGAAGAACAACTTCCTTTTTCTTCCTTGGAGAATCCATTTATTGGTTTTGATTTCTTACCCAAAACTGACCCATTTCTGTTTTAGGAAACACTGTAGAAGTTAGATATATAATTCTTTCAAAGTTATCTGTTCAATTTAATGGGGAAGATTTTTTTTTATCTACACCCTCCAGTTTCTCTTGAGATGCTCTTACCCAGGCACAAACACCAGCGACCCAAAACACATAAACCAACCTTCTCCAAAATCTCACCCTTCTTGCCCAAGCAGAATTGCAAAAAAAAAAAAAAAAAAAAAAAAGGGGGGGGGGGAGAGGTGGTGGTGGTGGTGTACATTGCCAGAAAGAAAACCACCAAACCTTTATTCCAAGCCAAGCAAAAGACTTTGTTCCAAAGGAACTCCTGAGCTAAGGGTGGAAATATTTAGTGCCAGTTGTTTCATGCTTCCTATTTTTCCCTGCCACATCTCATTGAAATGTAGGAAGAGGAGACTTAAGGCTACTTAGAGAAACTCCTTATTTTTTAAAGGAACCCTATTTTCCAAAGCACCAAAAGGCAAGACAAGAAACAATGGTTGGAAACAAACCAAGAAGAGAAGCAACCCCTTATTATATATATAAAAAATGACTGTTAATGTTTACAAGCCACCTTGGAAGGTGAAAATCTTTTGAGTTCAAAGAAACCCCAAGGAAAACATATAGACTTTGTTCCTCTGTGAAGTTAATTTTTGGCCTTGGTTAAATCAGTCTGCCACTAAGAGAAAGGTGCCTCGTCTCTCGGTCTGATTCTCTTTGAATTCTTTTTGAATCCCCCTTTGCAGGGGATTCTGGATCACAACAATCCAGAGCACAGGGTCCATAGTGATTCCCATCCTGTTTGGACTCTGAAACCACTGTAAGCAGAATCAGCCTAACTTAGTACTTGGGTGGATTTTTCTGGGGAAAACCTTGGAACCATTGCTAAAAAGTTTTAAAAAGTCAATGACATTTCCCCCTTTACTGTTGCATGGGTGTTCTCTCAGTTAGCTAGCAGCTGAACTTGTTTAGAAAAAAAAACTGCTGCTTTGTAGGCAGTGGTTGTTAAAGCAATGGGACTTCACCTCTGCTAAGACTCTTTGAAGTGGAAGTGGTGAGGCCTGTACTACCGTACCTCCAAATTCTGAATTGCAGTTGGAATTATTCCCAGGAGACTTTGCATGCTGTGGCTTCAGTTCCAATACTGATTGAATTGGGTGAATTCTGTGGCCTTAAAAGCAGCTATTTTTTTTATTCCTCACTTTTTGTATGCGTAGGGAGCCCAAATGTGGCAGCGCTCAAGGCCTCTAGAAGGCTTGCCCTGTTCTCTCTGAGTCTCTCTGTTCTTCAGTTGACTTTTGCTTCTTGTCCGCATTAGAGTTTTCTGCTCCCTGAAGGCAAACACAGAGAGAATGAGGAAAAGCTTCTTTCCACAGGCAATACGAACACTAAATCAGACAACACAAGAACACTAAGGATTATAACAGGAAGCACGATTGTTTACAGATACACGATGTACCCACCTTCCCAACTACCCCCTTTCTTCAACTTATTCTTCAACTTATTCCCAACCTATTTCCCGCCCTCCCATTCTGCCCTAACTTACCTGTGGTCGTGAATGGCTGTGTAAGCATTTCACTGCATATCGTACGTACCATGTATGACTGTGCATGTGACCAATAACATTTGAATTTGAAGTTGATTTGAATTTAGAGTGGTGGCGAAGACAGAGTTGAGGGGAAGTTCTACTGGTGTGAACTGAATCTCCTGGCAGAGAAAATAGGAAAGAGAATAGCTACATCAGGAGGAAAATTATTTGTGGCGCTGAATACAAAGTGGAACTGTCTTGGGGATTTCGAAAAACATTTGGCTCCTGGGTTGGGTGACGTTCCTCAGAGTGTTGTCCTATGTTTCTAAGCACACTGTTCTAATTTATTAGGCTTGTAGCCCAAAGGCAGCAGCTGTTCCTATAAGTCTGACTCCTGGAAGTCTCTTTCCACTAATGGTTCATTGGCCATCAGTCAGGCTTTAAAGGAAATCCTGAGTTAAAATTTTGAAAGAGGAACTTTTCATGATATTGAAGAGAACTCTGATTAGTTACTACATGCAAATCAGAAATACTGTGAATTAACACCTCTGCAGGACTCCAGTTTGGAGAAAACTTGTTAAACAATTTGAACTGAAACTCTTGTTGAATTATTTGCTGCCTAAGTTATGTTTACAAATGGGATTTGGTCAAATCAGTTTCCAGTATTCCAGTTTACTGTTCCAGTTTACTGCTGGGGATTTTATCCCCACCACCTTCCTTCAGAATGTTATCTTGGCACTGCATAACCCTTCATTGGCTGTGTCCACCCAATGTAAGCCCTTGGTTTGCTTAACAAGGATTCATTGAATAAACAAGTCACTTAACAAGCTAAGCCATAAACTACAGTTTGCGAATCTCAGTAGCTGGAGTGGACGCATCAGTATATTAACTTTTGATGATTCTGAGACAGTTGATGAAACAACATACCATTTATACATATAAACTCTGTTTTTTTTTTTAACCTTGAAACTTTTGTTTTAACATTTCAGTCATTTGACTCTCATTCAGTTGGTGGGAACCACATTAAATTAGACCTCAGAATATAGCGAAGCACAAGTATTTGTGATTAAATCATGGTTATTGTGCCATAAGAACCTCCAAACCTTGGACTAAACAATAAACCATGCTTGAATTAACTATGGGTAAGCCCATAGTTTCTATGATCATAATCACCTTGTGTCTGAACTATTTTCTTCATGTGAAAACAAATCTGTGTGAGGAGTCAGTTGAGAAATACTGAAGGGAAAACCTCAGAGTTTTGATGGACTTTTAAGCCAACCAGAGTCACCTTGTAGGGGAGACGGGTGGCATAATAAATAAACAAGTGCATTAGGAATGTGGGAGATACTGGGTAATACAGGTGGACAATGAGGACCCCTTGAGTAGTTTCAAGGATCTCTCTAATTGGTTAGATGGTCATTTTGTTTTTGTTTTTATTTTCTTTTGCTACTGAAAAAAATATTGAGTTTATGGAGGAAAATACAGATCCAGAAAAAAGGGCTGTTTTCTTTACTGATATACAGTATGCGCATGCTTGAATCACACAACGAACAATACTTTTATATGGTGTTTGTAATACTCTTTTTTAAAGATTGTAAACTGATTTTTAAAATGTATTATAGTACAATCTTATCCCTGTCTTCCTCTTCTGGCTAGTCTCACTATCATCCATTGGGGTTTGTTCCTAGGTAAGTGTTTTGAGTCAAAGAAGTGCAGTCCTACCACAGTCTTTTCCAAGTAGGTGAATGTGTACACACTTTTCAGTTACATAGAAGGCAATCTAAACAATGTAATTATCATCATCATCCCCATCCAGTTGTTTGCCCTTTAGGTTCCCTGAGTTGCTGAACCAAACTTGTAGAGCCTACACATTTTTTGGGGGGGAAATAAGCTCCACTGAACTCAATGGGACTTCTGTGACCTATGTCACAGTCATTAACTCTCTTTCAAAACGAACAGACAGTGCCAGTATTAATAGTGTAGTCTTTCTCAGTAAAAGGAGCTTATGAACCTGACGTTGATGAAAATTAAAAAACAACACAACTGTTTCGTTTCATATTAATGTGAAGGCAGAGGGAGATTGGAGATAGCAGAACGTTAAGTCTTTTGGGGGTGGGTGGGTGGGAAGGAGACCTTCCCGGAGAACGGAAGTCCTGGCAAAGAACGGACCGAACCAAGGGCTGTTCATAGGGTGTGACTGGTTCGAAATTTAGCACTGGTTTCATAAACTTGCTGAAATGCAGGGGCGTTTTGTTGCCAGCGTTATTTGGCTAAGCGGTCAATTTCGCAAGAATCCGTAGCGCCTGGGAGGGCCGTCTTAACAGCATTATGGGCCGCCGGGCTCTACGACAACTACTCGCAGGAATAAAAATGTAAACGGTCGATAAAATTAAACATATATTTATTTTACTGGCACTTCCAACAGTTAATTTCTATTAATGCATGTTAGTATTAATTTAAAAAAATGCAGTAAAATCTAATAAATATGTTGCTGTATTTATATGATACAAGGTGCATTGAAGGGTTAGCGTACACAGATTAGTACGGGGCCCCTATGCTCGGGAGGTCCATGCGTTAAAACAGCCCTGGCGCCTAGTCGCTCTCTGCTCCTGGCGCTTTGCATGCAGGAGTTTCCTTGCAACTTCGGGCTCCTCCCTCCGCAGCCGACTGCAATTGCACGCTCTCGGACCACTTGGTTGCAACCGGGATGGTGACCCTCGGGGCAGGATGAGCCTTTCCTTGTGCAAACCTTGCCTACCGAACTGTGCCGTCCCACACGGCTGCCTCCCTCACGGCTGCCGCTCACCAGATGGGCTGGATTAAAAAATCCCATGAGGCCACGCTAAGGGGTCCGAAGGTGGGAATTGCACTCCAGATTAACTACCAAGATGTAATGCGGGGCAGGGAAAGATCCAAGCGGAGGGCCTGGTGGTTACCTCCGGTGCCTCAACTCCGAACTCACGGAAATAGGAGACAATGCGGAGAAGCAACCGCTCCGCCGATTGAAAAAGCTCCGGATGAGAGTCTACTCCACCAGGGCTAACAGTCTGGTGTTGTCTTTGCCACGTGCAACTCTTCCCGTTCCTTGCTCCACTATTTTTCTCTACCACCCCCCACTCCCTTTACTCCGTCGCATAAATCAGTGCTTAATGATGCCGCTCGCGAGGGTTTGTTTGAGATTTTGCAGGCTTGAGCTAAATGCAGAATAACAATTCGGGAAGAAGAAATAACCTCAGTTCACCTTGCTTTCGTCAAGGGCGATTTTGACAGGCCACACAGGACTCACCTGGGGAATTCAGCAGAGGGGAAAGGAAAAAAACACACACCGCCTCCTGAATTTGCTACCCTGTAAAAATAGCGCTGCCGAACAGGGCGGTCTGTGCATGTCTTACCCCAGGGGGGAAAAAGTTAAGCTCGGCGCAGTTCGACTTCCTATCAAATTGAATACATTGTAGAAGTGAGATTCAGGGAAATACATACATACACACAAACTAGGATTTTCCGGCAGCGGTGTGGATGCAAGAGTGGAGTTCCGTAGGAGAGACGCAACCGAGGACGGTCGGCTCTACAAACTCACCGGCCACTCAGAAGTGTCACTTTGTAGGGTTAGCATAGGGTTATTCAGTCCAATATTTTGGAGTGTTTACAGCTCGTTGAACCACAGACTCTTAACAACTAGGCTAAAATGTGTCTGACTACGGAGAGGTTCAATGTTCCATGTGAGGACAGTCTTCCGGGATTTTAAAAAAGCTGCTATTTTCTTAATCCTGTCTGCAGTGTAGTGGATAGTAAACAGACGAAAGCTTTGGATAGCCTGAATAGATTGTTAGGAATGGTCCAACATTACCATTGCTCCTTAAACTTTGAGATTGCGGGTGGGAAGAACTATTCATAACTTCCATTGGGGCGGGGGATTCGTTCATAGATTCATTCAGTATGGGTGTAAATTGGGGTGGGGTGCACAAGGTTGCCGGTTTATTTTCTGGGCATTGTGATGAACAATGGAGCTGCGTCTTTTTGACGCTGCCTGCATTCCAGAATCCCCTGTTTTTGATCTGCGGCTGCAAATCCATAAAGGCCGCCTTGGAATATTCTCATTGATCGCAAAGGATCCCCAGAGTAAAAGAGATGGGGGCTGCCGTCTGTGTCCAGGGACCCCGTGACTCTCATTAAGCATCCTTAAGACAGCACTTGAATTGGAAGTACCGGAGCCTTTGTTTCAATATCTGAATGGGCTGATTATTATCTTTCTTTAAAGAGAGGGATTCAGCCAATGGCTCGGATTGGGAAGCCTAAGAAGTATTTTATTTTAAAGCCGAACACTCGATTCGCCTACGGGATTCGACGGAAAGGCAAATTAGGAAGGAAACGGTGGCAAATTAAGAGGCGTCTACTTTTCAAGCTCGCCACTCTACACTCCCATCAGACACCCCCCCCCCCTGAAATCGGGGGTGCGGGGAGGAATGCCAAGAAACTCTGCCTAGAAACCTTTTTACCACCCAGTTATCTTTTAATTCGGTGCTACTGGATCGGGAGTGAAATCTAAAGTACACCGAGAAGTACAGTATTACTGTAGGCTCTTCCTTCCAATTTCAGATAAACGTGGCTCAGATCGAGAGAATATTTCTCTTTTAAAAAATAAAGTGGGAGCGGTACAATTAAAAGCCTAGAAATTAAGTCAGGCCGTGAGTTCATCTCTTGCGTTTTCCAGCTTGATTATCTATTTCCAGCGCTTCATGACTGAATTGATTTTGTCGGACCTCCTTCTAATGGTTTTGGGGGGGAATATTGGCTCCCACAAACTCTCTTTCGATGGCAACTTGCCGAGCAACCAAAGGCAACCCTGCTGCAGCTTCTTAGGGAGGGGGGGGGGAAGAGGAGGAACGCGCGTGTTAACTTTGTTTCCTCCTCCTCTCTTGTCGCTTTCTAACCTTCCCAACCGCAGAACTCAATTATAAGAGCTTTGATTACAGCGATATATCTTTACAGTCCTCCAAACGCGCGAATGTCAAGGGTAATCTTTTAAAGAGGAAGCAGGGCAGGGCTATTCGCAAACGAGAGACCTGACAGCTCTTTGATGGCGAAAATGATGCTGGCGCTACTTGGCTGCCAAAGCAGGGACGCGCCGAAAAGGGGGGAGAGAGGGAGAGAGAGAGAGACACACACACAGGACGATGACGTCATTCCTGCGTGGAGAAAGACTGCGAGTGGGAAGAGACGGGTAGGGATCCTGAAGACTGAAGCCCCTTTAGGATTCCCTCCACACACACACCCACGCCCCACCAAGAGAGCCAGTTTGGTGGTCTAAGGATGAAGGTACCAGGTAAAAACCTAGAGACTGTGGACTGTCCCACTTTAGGCATGAAAAACTGGCTGGGTAACTTTGCACCAGTCTGTCTCAGCCCAGCTCACCTCACAGGGTCGCTGTTGTGGGGAAGTTAGGAGGAGGAAGGAGCACCAGGTAGGTTTACTTCCCTGAGTTGTTTAAAAAAAATCAATAAAGGTGGGCTATAAATTAAATATAAATTAAACAAAGGTACAGAGATGGTGCAGAAGAACAGAATCTGATCAGAGAAGCAGTTAGATAATTTTAAGGTCTGGCCAGCTAGCCTTCGCTCTAGGTATGTGTGCATCACTGAAAATAGGACGAACCAGCCCATCTGGGTCTGACCAGTTTCTGGTGGGTCATTGCCCTCAAACCTGTGTTCCAAAGTCTTTCCTGGGTACCACCTCCTAATTTCTCCCCTGGTGGAAGTAAGCCTGCTGAGATTTATTATGCTTGATGGGCCGGATTGCTATGCCCATAGGCACAGATCCCAGTAGGGCTCATTTGGAATAATGAAGGCAGTCAGAACATGGACTTTGGGATGAGTTGACCTTCAGCTCCTTGCTTCCAAACACCAAGCTCTTCCCACTTTTCATTTCACTGAGAAAATTTAAATGGTCTTACTAAAAATGGGCTAAGGAAAAAAAAAAAAGTCCAGCCTATGTTTTCCTATGAAGCTCTTAAGGCAGCCTTTCTCAAACTATTTTTTTTTTCTGGAAATGCTGGAATGCAGATTCTGCTACCTTCTGGTCTTCCCCAAGTCCAGGTGGGTTGGCCTGCCAGTCTCATCTCCTGACCCAGCAGCAGGCACAATGGTGAACGACATCAAGATACTTAGTCCAACATATCTGGACAGCAACAGCTGGGAGAAAATTGAAGCATAATGCAGGACCACCAGAATATTTGTCTCTCATGTGATGTCCTTTAGATTCAACTGCTTATCTCCCTCCCGTAAATAATAATAGAGTTGTTTCTATTATCTCAGCAACTGAGATTAAGTTGTCTTGGTGAACAAATGCAATAGTACAAGACATCTGGGGATGCTAATTTGAGGAAACCAAAGGGAAATGATACAATTGGTCTGGGCTGCAGGTTGTTTTTCTGGATTTGAAATGACCAAATTAGACAAGCACATGCTTGTGACACCATGCCCACTGACTCTAGCACTCCATCCAGAAGAACACAGGTTGGGTTTTTTTTTTGTCCAATTTTGCACATTTTATTGTTTCTTCTCTACCTCAAGTGAAAAAAAAGCCTCAATGATATCAGAATAGCAATAGCAATAGCATGTACTGTTTCACAGTGTTTTTACAGCCCTTTCTAAGCAGTTTACAGAGTCGGCATATTGCCCCCAACAATCTGGGTCCTTTTTAGCCACCTCGGAAGGATGGAAGGCTGAGTCAACCTTGAGCCTGGTGAGGTTCAATCTGCCAAATTGCAGGCAGTCAGCAAAAATAGCCTGCAGTACTGCATTCCAACCACTGTGCCACCACAGCTCATAGATACAATCCAAGACATCAGTAATAATTCCACTGCAGCTGTCTCCAAGCCAACTGCAGGATCCAAGGCATCATACTATTGTAATGCAAACTCCGCCCCCTTTATCCATTCATATGATACTACAAAGCATGTTCAAAAGTGGCAGCACTTGCACTGTGATAATATGATGCTGCTTTCAACATTTGTCCCTTTGACATCCCCTCCTAGATATACTTGTAACCTGTTTCCCTAAACTTTTTGTGCAAAATATTTCAACTTTGTCTAAAAAGTGTTACCTACTACAGCAAGGAGCAGAGGTCACCGTCTTCTTCTCATGCCTCTAGAAAAAGCTGTGTCACAAAGTTATGGTGTTGCTGAAAGGTAATTGAACTGGAATGCAAGAAAAAAAGAGAATCATGTCTCCTTTGAGTCTTCCTCCCTTTGCACATAATGATGGGACAAAATTGTCCTGATAACTTGTTTTCTGATATGTTTTGTATCCCCATGATATTGCTTTCTTCTCATCCTTATAGCTCATACATGAGACAGCCTGAACCTATACTGGTCTTATTGTAATATTTCCTTCTTTCCCAACACATTCCAAGGATAACTTTAAGGGGTAGAACACTTTTTGGATATCACCACCCATTATCCTGGAGAGAAATCAAATGATTGTCAGGGATTTGGAACAGAAGCCAGATAGGGTTTCGTACTGGGGACAAACAATTCAACTGTGGCATTATTTTTTTGCGTCCTCAGGAAAAAGTGGTTAGTACGTTAAAAGCAGGGGAGAAAGGACAGATATTCCTTCCTTGCTGAGGATCACTAGGCCTCTTTCAAAAACCTTGAAGGCCTAGCCAGCTCTCAGAAGAATCTATAATCTTGCAGGTCAAGGGGGTTAAAGCATTTTTTTTCAAGCTAAGAGTGAACCAGGCATATCTTATTTATTTTATTTGTATTTATTCATCAAATGTAGGCAACACCCATCTCACTATTTATCAAATTTAGGCACCACCCGTCTTCACTATCACTGTGACTCAGGGTGGTTTATAGATAAAAAGTTATAAAATCATAAAAAGATATAGTTAAAACAGAATCAAAACTAAATGAGAAACAGATACAAGCAAGGATAAAAGGAACACTCTCAGGTCACCAACCATCTTCATGGTTGCATGCCATTCTTTAATAACCAGGCAAGTTGGCAGAACCAGATTTTCACACTTTTTCAGAAGGAGTGATAAGGAAAATGAGGTTATATTATTCATTGGTGTTTTTTTTTAAAGTTTATGTTCATCTTTCCCTGTGAGCTCATGATGGCAGATCCTCCCACTGGATCCCCACAATGGTCCTGTGATCTGGGCTAGGCTGAAAAAGGGTAACTAGCTCAAAGACGCCAGATGAGTTTTATGGTAGAGGGAGGACTTGAATTTGGTCTCCTCTTAAAACCCAGCATCTTAACAGCTTAACAAGCTCCAATGAGCTTGCAAGCCTTTCCAGAATGAGGCTGTGCAGCTGGTTTGGACTACAACTCCTGAACAAGGTGCTGTGAATATAGTCAGTTTGTTGTTTGAGCACAATTTCTGGAAATCTCACTTGAGAATTATTTTTAACAAGATGTGGTTCAGATCTGTACATACTGAGTGAACCTCTTTCAAGCCAGTTTAGTTGTAATCCACTGTCAATATTAAAACTAATACTGGCTTAGTATGTTAAAGGATAGGCTGACAAGCTCAGTTGAATTCGATGGGATGGAAGGTATTTGGATTAAGACATTCTTTGATAATCATTTGGGAACTGGGGTGAAAACCTGGTTTCTGTCACTTGTTCTTTTATGAATGAAATGATCCAGTTAGAAACACACCTGCCTTTTCCCAATGTGTCACCACAAATCATCCAGACATCAGTGGTGGCACATTACTTGAGAATACTACAGTTTTCTTCTTCCTCCTAGCTTACTTTTTTAATTTGGACACTGAATTGTGGTTTCTGGGTCCTCATTTTACTGACCTTGGAAGGCTGGAAGGCTGAGTCAACCTTGAGCTGGTGAGAATCGAACTGACGAACTGCTGACAACCAGCAGTCAGCAGAAGTAGCCTGAAGTACTGAAGTGACCCAACCACTGTGTCACCACGACTTTCTCCACAAATCTGGGGAAAAAGATGGAAAAAACCTGTAGCTTCAAGGACACTCAAAGGAAAAAGAAGATGAGAAACTTAAGAAGCAAAAGGATAGAAGATATATTTCCTGTGTGGATTTATTTGCATCTTTCTGTCTCTATATGTATATAGAGAAAGGGTGGAGAGGAAAGTGCTGGGGGCGGGGGCTGAAGGGTTGGAGAAGAAAAACTGTTCTGTATTGACAATGAGTTGGCAGTCTAGAGAAATCCAAATGTTCTCTGGAAGAAATGCCTTTTGTTGATTAACCAAAGTTTGCTGCATTATAAACTTCTAAACATCTCTGCTCCAAAGCACATTATATAAATTTTGGTAATTTGGAGATTTAAAACCTTTTCAAACCAGAGCTAAAGTAGACTGATATTTCTCAACAATGACAACTTTAAGATATGTGGACTTCAGCTCCCAGAATTCCCCAAACCAGCCATGCTGATGAAGAGATGAAGCCTGCCTAGCTTAAACTAGAAGATTGCTACAGCTGTGAATCATTGACACAAATTACCAGTAGTAGAAACAGGTAAAAAAGACACAGATGACAAATGAATTTCTAGAGTGAGTGGAAGGACATCATAAAATGAAAAATAAGGAAAAAACAAACAGAAAACATAGAAATAAATTCATTAGAGAAAAAAATTGATGTGCAAAAGAAAAATGAGTGATAGATGTAATAAAACTGAAGTACAGACAATTCTCAAATTACAACAGTTCGTTTAGTGACTGTTAGAAGTTACAACAGCACTGGAAAAATGACTTATGGCCATTTTTCACACTTAACGACTATTGCAGCATCCTCACGGCCACGTGATCAGAATTCAGACGCTTGGCAACTGACTCTTATTTATAATGGTTGTAGTGTCCTGGGGTCATGTGATCACCTTTTGTGACCTACTGACAAGCTAAATCAATGAGGAAGCCAGATTCACTTAACAACTGTGTCACTCTTTTAACAACTGCAGCAATTCTTGGCAAGAAAGGTTGCAAAATGGCACAAAACTCACTTAATCTAAACCTCACTTAACTGTCTTGATTAGCAACAGTAATTATGGGCTCAATTCTGGTGATAAATTAAGGAGTACCTATACTGGAAGATAAAATTGTTCAATATAATTTTGGATCCAGGGGCTATTTCAGATAATCGGCCAATAATTATATACATTACTCCATTTAAAACAATGAAAAAAACCAATGATTACTGTACAATAAGTTTAATGAGTCACGTTTTAAAAATATTTCTTAAAGGAGTACACACAACAGATCTGCTGAAGTTGTTTTACGTTTCACTAGTTTGGATTCAGGTAATGGAGGGGCCTTTTTAAAATATAAGCTGTCTAGCAGAATATTATGGAGATATGAATGAGGAAGTTGATAAGGCAATGGTCACATTCTACATTTATTAACCTACAGCTGGTTTCAGAAGAACCATCTCAACTGCGTTGTAAATGCACAGTAGACAATTCTGCCTTTCAAAATCTGGAATGCATCTCCTATTTTATGCCTAGTGACACAGAGCTTCTTCTAGGGTCAGACAATCATTGTTGTGTTTCATTATAGCAGGAATGAAGACCAGCTTTTATATCTTTGTGATGTTCTGAAAACATTTTAAGTCATCAGTGTAGAGATGGCCCATGATGGTCATTATCCAGAATTAGATGAAACCTTTCTCTAGTCTATTCTGAACCTGGACCACAACAGATTTTGAAGCACTTTGATTAACAAGCAACAAAAATGTCCTTCAGTTCCTGTATAAATATACAAGAGCTAGGCCTTCAATGAGACTTATTTTGTGAATATTACTGCTTTTGAAATCCAATACTGATTTGACTGTTTGCTTGATGTGTTTATATTATTGCTTGTTTCTTTTTATATTTATACTTTAGACACTTCATTGTATTTTATGGATGTATATAAACTGCTGAGGGCCTTTTTTATTATAAGTGTAGATAAGGGGCAGGCATGAATCTAATACCTACATGAATACATAGCATATATTTGACGGAAGTACCCCTTATTTAACAAATGTCCCTCAAAATTGAATTACAAAAGGAGAAAAATTAGTACTTAAACGTTGTATATGATTTGGAAAATGAAGACAAACTTTGTTTTCCAGGCCAGATGCTTATAATACCTATCTAGAACTCACTTCTAAGATACAGCCAAGAGGAAAGGTCAGATATTACATCCCAAATCTAAAGAAATGATACAGGTGTCACTTCATAATGTAACTGGTCAATCAAGTTACCCTTGACTCCAATAACTTTGTGGAATATATTCATGCAGTTTTCTTGGTAACAACACCTATAGAAGTGCACTCTTGCATTTTTTGGGTGCTTCTTTGACTTCCCAGACTAGTCTCTTTAACTCCAATTAAATTGCTGGGGTTTGAAGTAGAGGCCCTATGGGATTTATTAGAATTAGCAGTCAGTTTGTATTTGTTTGCTTGAAATGCATTGACTCTAAATATATATGTACAAATTACCATGCAGCTGCTTGTAGAGGGATTTATCCTCCAGGGAAAATATATTCTCTGCCCAGCACCCAGTTCCTACTAGCATTGGAATCAAATGCTGTCTTTACTTACAAATAGAAGAATGAGAAAGTGGTAAGAAAATGGCAGATTGCTGGAATTCTCCCAATTAAATAGTCTCTAGCACTGTTCTTGTAAAAATACGAGTGGCAAAAAAAAGTTGTGCCTTTGAAGACATTTTTATGGAAGAAAGCAGGCAGTGACCTTTTATCCTTTAAAATCTGTTATTTACAAGTGAAGTTGTTGACTTTCTAATTGCAATTTAGAAACCAGCATACAGTTTTATTTAATCTCTGACTATTTGCTACATTTCAGTTTCCGAACACATTTTTGTTTCCATAGGGATTGTCTATACTTGCTGGAAGTTAATCCCAAAGTAGATTATAAATGCAAAGCTGAGGGAATTGGAGGCTCTAAATGCAAAAAAGATTCCAAATACTGGAAAAAAATGGATGGAGATAAAACAACCTTTCATTGTTTTGAAATTGGCTTTGTAATACTAAATCAAACAGGATGGAGACAATAGGAGTGAAGAAAAAAAATGATTAAAATTAGAATTCTCAGGCCAAGTTGGAAATTTGGGAGTTGGGGCTAGTTGGTTGTTTACACATTTGTGTAAATGCACCCAAAGAGAATTCAAGATAATTAGCTATGAGTGATACCACAGTTAAATGCACAAGTGTTTACTTCTAAATGCAACTTTATGTAAGTATGTGCTAAAATCAGTGGAAGCTATTTTGTTTTACAATGTTTATGTAATTGTTAGATTATCAATGGGCTGTTATTACTGTTAAGTGAGTGGAAAGAAGGCATGGCCATGGATAGGAGTCCTCCCACCACTCCATTAGCACATTAACAATGACAGGATTTGTAACTAAAGGATGCTGGCAATCCCTCCTTCATTCCTAATGGTGCTTCTGTTAGTTGGTGGATCAGACTGTTAACGTGAATGATCAAAAGCAAATTAATGAAGTAGAGGATGAAATGAAAGCTATTGAGCATCAAATAATCTCTAGCTATTGTAGGACTGTTTAACTTGTTAACCTCATACCAAGCAATCAATATTTTGAATTATTTCCCTGTTGGCAGCTTTAAAGAGAACATCTTGAAAAATTGATTAGTGTCAAAATTACAGCAGCTCTTTCCAAACCACCCAAACCCTTTTCTTTCTTTTATCAACTATCCAAATGGTCAATTTTCCCTCCATAAAACGTTATCAATTTATCTCTCAAATATGCAAAGTCTGGAATTTCTAGATACCCTGAGGGAGAACAGCTGCTCAAAATATTTTTCTTTGTGTTTGCATATATAATACATATTGTAATAAATACTAATTCAATATTTTGGTATTGCTTTATAGTGATTAAATTCAAATCTTCAGGGCCAACCAATTTTTTAAAAAAATATAATGTATTGCTTCTAGACTACAACAGCCATTCCCAGCTATGAGTCCAAAAGACATGTTTGGTTTCTTTACATTTTGCCTTCTTTCTCCATATTCTTGCTTGAGGATAAATATGCTTGAGATGGATGGAAGTTTGGTTGGAAATTTATAAGGCATGCGTAGGTTACATACATACAAGAAAGATAGGTATTAACCCCACAGTGGTCTGGTTAGCAAGATGATGCTTTTCCCCCTTCCATAGGATCATTATTACTAATTGCTCAGTATGAAGAGTCTTAGATAATTCTTATTTCCAAATATTGTATATTGTACTTGTATTTATTACATATTGTATTTGCATCTATTATATATTGTATTTTTATTTACAACAGCTTATATTTTTGAAGCTACTTTAGGGAATTGTGGTCCTGAAAGCCAAAATAGTAATAGCTGAAATAAATAAATAGCTGCTTGGTAATAGTAAGATAGAAATTCAGTGAATAATAGTACCTTAAATAAAAAATGAAAGAATTCTTGTACATATTACAATCACTTTAAAAAGGAGGAGAATGAGCAGGATTAGCACATATGATTAGTGATATGTATGTTATGTAGAAGGAATTATTATATTTAAGAGAACCACTTTGATGTAGTGGTTAGAGCATCAGGCTAGAAACTGGGAGATGGTGAGTTCTAGTACCACCCAGCTGGGTGACCTTGGGCCCTCTCTCAGCCCTAGGAAAGAGGCAATAGCAGATCTCTTCTGAAAAATCTTCCAAGAAAACTGCAGAGACTTGTCAAGGTAATCTTCAAGAATTGGATACAATTGAATGGAAGAAAAGTAATTATTTAAATAAAAATGCTATAATTTAAATATCAAGACAACATCTGTAATTATAAGAAGATAGCTTAAGTTAGGTCTGCAATCCTGATGCTCAATGTGAACGGGCAACTTCTAGGATTCTGTTCTCCAACTTCATGACATTTTAATATTGGACACCTTTTTAATAGAGCCAGGTATCTATACCAGGAAAATGTTTGGGAATACTATCTGGGTCTGATGAGTGCTGTTTTCTGGCATATTTGGAGGGCATCTGTCTGTTTAACTGTGAAAGAAAGAGCTGCTTCCTCACAACCATTATAATTGGTGTATAAGTAGAACATAGGGCCATCCTTTCATTTTTACTTCATTTCAGTTTCTCATTGCTAAGCAACTTTTTCCCAACAATAGATTTTCTACAAAATAAGCCAAAGTATTACTGAACCATATTGATCATAGAATGTTACATAAGCAGAGTGCTTTACTCCGTGGTAAGTGTTAAAGTTAAACTGGCAATAGGTTTGCTGAATTTTATTTCTTAGCAATTTGCGATTAATTTAATTTTATTAATCAATTTTGATGCTTGTAGCTTCAGAGTGGCTGTAGGTGGCTCACAGTACGACAAAGAGAAAAAAATGCAATACAATTCAAAGAGACAAGGCCAACAAAAACAAACTGGATAAGAACAAGATAAAGAACAAGATGGCAAATACACACACACACACACACAACTCAAAAGCAGATCCAACCACCCTGGTTCAGGAAGTACATGATCAACATGACCAACAACTATGAGGCTTCCTATCTAGGCACTGAGAATACTTGCAGTCTCTATCCAAGAAGATAAGACAATTTTCCTTACAAGGTCATATATATTTTCTCATTTGATAATGAAAAGTAGGTAGCAGTTCATTGAAACCAATCTCAGAACACTTTATTTGCCCCTGTTGCTGTTCTTTAGAGAACTGGAGGAGTGGCCTTTCAAAAATGGAAGGTTTACTAAACATTGGTGTCAACCAATGTCAACATAAAGTGGGGTCAGAGTTCTAGCTAGAGGTCATTATGTTGTTACCATTTGTTTAGATTGGTTTAGTACCTCTGCTGTTGTTTATGTTTTACAGTGTTTAGGCCTTCATTCGTTTTCATTCATTCATTCTATTTATTTATTCAATTTATACATCTGCCTACCTCAAATTCATGACTCTGGGTGGCTAACAACAGTAAAAAAAATCATTAAAACACATAACTATACTGAACTCATGGAAGAAAACCAGGCAGGTGTTGCTTCGCAATGTTGGGAGGTGGGTGGCTACATAAATCAAATAAATATGTAAATAAACAAGCAAATAAGCTACAAAGCACGTTCTTCTGTTGGATCCATCGGATCCATCGGATTTGTTGAATGTGTTTTCATCTACTACAGTAGCCACTTCATTACTTGGAAAGTAACAAGGATTGGCAGCAACAACATATACACCAATAGCAATCTAAATGCTTTAAGTGCTATTCCTTATTAGTCAAGAAATGCACCAAAAGATGTGCAGAGGACATATGTATCAACAGCCTTGTAATCTTTCAGGTTTGCAGATCCTGAAAAAACATTAAACAACAGGAAGAGGGACAAAAACAGTTCAGTGATGGTTGGCACACCTCCACGCTGCTGGAAGCCTTGCCCATTGACAAATGTCACTCTAATGCGTTACCATTGGTGCCCAGACTTGGAGAAGAAGAGGTGAAAGTATAGAAAGGCCTCCAGGATCACCAGCAGGGAAGATAATAATAATAATAATAATAATACTCCAATCAGTGACCTATGCACATATCTTTATTTTCATGGCAAAGAAAGGAAAAACACTATTGAACATGTGGGAAGAGCAACAAAATTGTCCCTGTGATTTGTCTAAAAAAAGGAAGAGGTTGATAAGATGCTATGGCATGTTGGCTTCAGCAAGGAAGAGGAAATCCCAAGAGCAGGCATACTCAATGACAGCAGTTGCCCAACCCTCAGCTTCAGAGGAAATATTACAAAATTGCCTTACAACATTTCCTCTAGAGAAGGAGTTGAGTGTACAGGGAATAAGGATCTACAAAGTTTCAGATTCAAAGACAGAAGGTGTTTTGGAGAACATCTGGGTGTATATATTGTATAGCCAATCTGCAATTGTGTAAATTAAAAGCACTTTTTCCCAGGATTGTGTTGCATGGGTACAGAAGGGAGGTATGTCTTGGTGTATTTGGTAGGTCCAAGAAAAAGAATGATTGTTGGGGTGGAAGGTGTTAGTGGAATTTAATATTGCCACCATCAGCCTCCAGCCGACCAGTGCACTCCCATAGGGTTGGCCTCCTCGGGGTTCCATCGTTGGGATGGTGTCGTCTGACAGCCCCGAGAGTACGGGCCTTCTCTATGGCAGCACCCGTTCTGTGGAATGAACTCCCTCCGGAGATCCGTATTATAATGGATCTCTGGTGTTTCCGACGTGCCCTGAAGACCCATTTATTTCAACAAGCCAGCCTGGCCTGATACCTTGGGGTTTTAATTTAACTTTATTGTAACTAAATTATTTACATAGTTAATATCTTTAATTTTTTAATTGTTTAATATTTTTAATCGAAATTTAAATTTCATAATGATATTTTAATAGACAGCCTTCATCTAATTATTTTAAATGGGTTTTAAATTGTTATTTATGTATTTGTGTTTTTATCTGCTGTTCACCGCCCCGAGTCCCTAGGGAGAGGGGGCGGTATATAAACCAAATAATGTAATCATGGAAGAGGAACATTCTGTCCTTGTCAGTCAATTCTAGGACTTTTGATCTTCTCCTTGCACACATGGAGAAGGTGTGTATATGTACATAGTTCACTGATGTCTCTGGTCATTCTTTCTGGAGGATTTTAAACTGTTTGAGAAAACTCTTAACTGATCAAAATTACTTGAGATAGAAAGTAGGTAGTTCTACATCAAAGTCCTTTATGAAAAAAGAACAATTGCCCAGCACTAAAGAGAGCATAGCATTATTGCCTCCTATTTTGTATAATTAAAATAGCAGATATATTTAAAATAAAAGATATATTCTGCATCACTAATTAAGAGGAAATCCAAAGTCTTTCTACTCAAGTGGCTTAATGCTCAGTATCTTTCAGCTTTTTTCTTATGGAGAAAATGGCTCTTAAATGATACAAGTTGTTTTAACATTTACATTTGCTTTTGATTAGCCTTTGTAACACTTCGATGCTCTCATGTATGACTGATGTTTGTCCAAGAATTGCAAGTAAAATGACACTCTGAGTCACTCATGAAGAATTTATGAGAAAGATCATGACAAAAATAGTACCCCTGTTGAGTGGGCAGGTACTACGGATTTTATTGGTTTGCCAGAAATACATAGTTAAATTTATCTATAAAATCTGACTTTGATCTTGTTCCTCTGTTCCCCAGCCTTGAGCAAATAGACTGTTGCTGTATTCTACCTTCAGAAGTACTTGGTAAGGGGTTTAGGATTTTTTTTTTTGATGATGATGACTTCAACTAGACTTCATCAATCCGGCACCTTTCAGATATGTTGGGAGTGCAACTCTCAGAAGTCCCAACCAATATGTCCAGCTAAAGACTATGCCGATTGAGAAGTTTGGGGACCACAGTCCCAGTGTAGCTGGAGGTAACCTGATTGGAGAAGGCTAATTGGAGCAACAGTTCTTCATTAGCATATATAATTATTTCTGCAGTTGGGTCCACTACAGAAGTTTGACATGATGTTATAAGTTCATTTGACAGTTCATCTTTTCATATGATTGGTGAATGGAGACCATTGTTCGGCTTTTCTTTGTTTTAAAAAAGTTAGAGTTTCTTTAAAGAGGAAACCTCCAAGTTTACACCATTCTACCATTGCTCTATTTAGCTCTTTCTCAAAATTGAAAACCCTAACTCCGTCTGTGAGGGAGGCTGGTAGTTTGAAAATGTGGTAGATAAAATAATAAAAAAAAACCTCAATGGATTCTGGCTATACTATAATCATGACATTTTAAAAATTACTTTTTCTTACGGTCAGCCACTTTGGAGATTCAGAAGGTGCTGATCATGCTGGCTTTCTAAAAGACCTTTAAGACCTGGCTTTTTCTCTGGGTCTTGGCCAGGGGTCTTCAAATTTGGCAATTATGTGACTTGTGGACTTCAACTCCCAGAATCCCTCAGCCATTCTGGGAGTTGAAGTCCACAAGTCACAAAATTGCCAAGTTTGAAGACCCCTGGATGAGACTGTCTATAATGATTGGAATACTGGATGTTTATGGCATGTTTTAATTTATATTATTTTTTTCTCTTTGTTCTACCTTGTTGGTCTGCTTTTGGATTTATTCCTATTTTAGCTACACAGAATCACAGTTTATGATTCAAATAAACAAATAAAACAATCCAGTCTGTCCCCCACTTCAGAGCACCAAATATGTACTTACAATTGTATAATTCATTTATTTCTCATCTTTATTTGTATGACTGTCAAATCTCAAATTCATGACTCTAGTTTCCTAACAGCAATTAAAACTACATATAAAGAGATTAAAAAAATAAAACAAGAACACATGTAATCCACAGCCAAGGTAAAAACAAAATCACCTATGACAAATGTATACAATTACTGCATAGGCTCTGTCATGCATCCAGATCCTGGGCTCAGTGACAAAACTGTCTTTTGAAAGGTGGATAGGCTTGAGGCTAATCTAGCTTTCTTAGATTTGTTACTATGCACTAATAATTCTTAAGTGCAAGTATGTATGTATGTGTGTGTACACACACACACACACACAGGTTTTTCTTTAGATCATATACACTTTTCTTTTTTTTAAAAGTAATCTTGCAGTTTCAGTAAGCATAACAGCTCTTTCAAGACAATGCAGGGAAGATTTGGGGAGATAAAAAGGCTATAATCAGAATGAAAAGGGACAACAATATCGATCTAGATGCAGGCTAAATCTTCTCAGCATGAAATGCTATGTCATCAGCATTTTTACTTAAGCATTTCAAATCAACTGGATAATTGGGTTAGCTCTTTCCCCCTTCCACTGTAGCTGGTGTCTTACCTTTTAAATCAAGGCCCCCTTCCTCTTTTATCTGAACTGACTCCTACACTGAACTGTTGAAACACAGTGCAGAGCTTCAGTATCAAAAATGTTCTTGCTGTTTTATGATTAGGGCTGTATGCTTTAATCAGTAGATTAATCAGCTATAGCATTAGTTAATTAATCACTGGGGGGCAGATCTGAGTCAGTGTGGAAAAATGTTCATTGCTGAAGTCAAAGCCGATGGGCAATCTGAGGACTTAAAAAAAGAAAAAATAACTATCATTGATTTGTTGAGATTTATTTCTTGGGAAAACTACACACATATAGTACCCACATGTATGTATGTGTTACATATGTTTGTGTGTAGGTAGCTGAATCTATATCTATATATCTATCTAGTTACACACAAACACTTATTACAATGCGTCTTTGTATATTCAACTGTTATCTAACTCTTCGTTATTTCAGAAAGCTATATCGAGATTTTGGTAATATTGTGTTCAATTCTTTATCTTACATGGCCATTTAAAAAGGCAGATCATAAATAAATACATTTTACTTACTTTCATTGTAAGTAAATTTGTTAGTTTTGTGTATATGCAGAGAAAAAGGGGTTGGAGAGAGAGCAAAAGTATATAGGGCGCTATGAAACATTTACAATTTCTACCGAAACCTGCTGCTTAGAGCAACAAGCCCAGTCCAAAGCTTCATGAACCTGCCTTGAGAGCCTTCCTATATTTCTGATTACAGTACACCCATGTAGGCGCAGAAGAGATTTCTGCTGGAATTTGCTGGAAACTCAGCTGAAATTTCAGTGAAAGTTGATATAGTGAAGTCCCTGTATAGACCTTGGTGCTTCAAGCAGCTTCACAAAGTGCCCTTGTGAATGCTTTGCAGAATCCTAAGAATTCATGCGTATATGCAAAAAAATTTGTTAGAAATTCATTAGTTATTTGAAACATCTATTTTAAGTCTTCTAAAAATTTGCACATGTAAACAATCCATTATGTCTACTCTATTAGGTGGATATACAATTATAAGTACACTAATATGTCCAGAGATGTGGGCAAGATTAGATTTCACTTCAGCCTCATACATAGCTCTCTGCAGTATGACAACAGATGGCATAATGATAATATAAGAATAATAATAAATATTTATATAAATATACATCTTTAAGTAGAAGAAATGGGGAGAGTTTTATAAATATGAACCTAGAGAAAGTGTCCAGTCCATGGCTGTATGCAGCACTGAACAACTAGTAATGCAGCCCCACAAGAAGGTAAACTTTTGATATTACTATCTGATTTATATACATTAACTATATTATATATTTTATGTGTAGACCAAGACAATTCCTCTTCACTCAATGCAACCTAGGCAAGTCAAAAGGTTGGACACCCATGATCTAGAGCAATTATCTAAGTAATTAGAATATTGAGTGTGGTAAGTACGATACCTATCACCATAATCATCGCCACAATCTTTTTTTAAAAAAAATTATCATTTTTAAAATTAATTAACAGGAAAGTAAAAACCAGTCACCAAGCATAAAATTGAATGACACACAAAAACGAACAACCCAGAGCACAAGGAAAGCCAAGCAAAAAACTAAAGAAAGTAAAAAATGATACGGGGCAGAAGACGGTATGGGGCCCAAGTCTTAAAACTGGCCACATGGAAACCTATTAAAGAGATGTTCCCCAACATTAATAAAAGTTCAATTTGTATTGTATAAAGTACATACATATCCAGGATTTTCAAAGCAGATACACCAAAATAAATCAATTAGCTGCACCCCACAACCAATACATCTAAATGTGTTATTTCTCAATATGTTCTAAATTTTCAAGATGTAATTTGATATCACACTTGAATTTTTAATCTTATTTTTTCCCTCCAATTCTCTCTTTAAACCACAATGGTGTCTTCGCAGAACTTGCCCCAAACATATTTTATTTATTAGTGTCCATTCCAACATACAGAGTTCAAAACCCAGCTTTTGTTGCACGTCTTATTGAAAAATTCAAAATATTTTATAAATCTGTAGTTTTTAATGAAGGAAATCATCAGATGTATAACCAAAAGAAGTACTGAGTCTCTGTCAAGATATTAAGAGGAAGAGACAACAACTTTCCATAATGCTTTTTGAAATAAATCATTTAAATTCCACAAGACAGTAGAATTCAGAATAGAATCAAAATGGAAAAATCCTTTCTCTATATAAAGTCATAATTTCAGTTTTAAAAGTAGGGATTTGACTCTTCCTTAAAAACGTATATTTTCAAAGCACTCTCTGTTTTAATGTATTTGACAGCAGCACTTCCCTTTTTCTTTTACAAAATCTTTCACAACATAGAGGTTTTAAGATTAGTGTTTAATGCCAGAACATGGCCCTGCTGAGAATATAGAAAGCTTGTACTTTGCTGGCAGGACCAATAATGGCTGGAGGTGCTGATCTTGCTGAAGCCCTGACACTAGCTAAGCTGATAACATTGAAAGTGATTAATGAATGATTGAAAATTCAATCACTGCAGCTCCAGGAAGAATCTCTTATTTAGAGGCTGTGGCAGAAAACTAGGCAGCTTGTAAATGAGCCTCTGATCATTGTATTGATAGGTACGCTACTGTTTTCCAAGGCTAGACGGAGAAGGAAAAAGTATAGGCCAAGCTTCAGTAGGTAGCAACCAAGCTAAGAAATATCTTTCTTACTGCATACAGAATGCCTGTCACTTTTCACCTCTTCGTTTCTCGGGTCCAGCTTTTGGTAAGAATTTTATTCTCTTAATATCAACATTCTTCACCAGACTGAGTTTCTGCAGAGAATCCTTCATAGGCTTTCTGTGAAAGATAAAATGGAGAGGAGAAGCCATGGTTTCATATGGTGCCACATGAGAAAAGTGGAAAAAATTGCAGACAAAGGTGGTTAAACCAACTTACCATGTCTAGATCTCAAATTGAAATTAATTTTCATATATGCAAGTTCATTTTCAGTATTGTACACCAGCTGTAATTTCATTCCCTTTCTTCCCTTCTAGAAAATAGGGACCATAACAATTTTTCAAA
>JAEANM010000624.1:0-33935 GCA_017656035.1 Myanophis thanlyinensis
TTTTATAGTGGTTTTTAAAATGTTGTTATTGTATTTTTTATCGGCTGTAAACCGCCCCGAGTCCTTGCGGAGATGGGCCGGTATATAAATATGATTAAATAAATAAATAAATAAATAAATACCACTTTGCAACAGATGATCAGCTGTTTTCCTCATTTAATATATCCAGATGAACTGAAACTACAGTTCCTATAATTCATCCTGACCATGCTGGCTGGTAATTCTTGGAATTGCAGTTCAATCACATCTGGAGGTCACGAGTTTTGGTAATTTGCACAATCATCATTATTTACAATACATTTTTTGGTTAAAATTAAAAAATTGTTAAAAAAAATTCCTGATAACTCTCATTTTAAGAGGCTATGTTTAACTGAAAATGAAAATGAAAGTATTGCTGTTTCTTTATAAATTATGTGTCCAAAATATAGACAACAGGAACTAATTAGGGATGTAAACTTAAATCTCTTAATTGGTGTGATTATCTGATTAAAGCTTTAATCATAGATTAGTCTTACAGCAGGAAGACTAAATCTCAAGTCTCTCTCCACTCCTTCTTAGGCATTTGCAAAGACATTCCCCATATGTTATTTAAGTGGCATGCCCATGGTTTCCATATGGTTACATTGTAAGCTTGTTTAATAATGTTGGAAATATATCATCATATGGACTTGAGCTCCATTCAACTTGAAGGAGAGGCATTCTGATGCAGTGGTAAAGATTTTGTACTAGAATTTAGAATATCTTAATACATTGGCTTTATTATTCTGGTGTTCTGACCCAGCTCCCCAAATATGACAAACCCTCTGAAGTGTACTCAATGGTTCCTTTAATTAGGTATGCAGACAGCCCCAGCAAAAACTTTATCTCTCAATGCAGGCTAACAAGGCCATGTGGCTGGAAGATGAATAGTTGTCTGCCACATCTATTCATCTCTGCCCCCTGCCTTTTATCCCCAGAGCTAGGGTGGGGCTTTGTTAGCAGCAGTGGCTCTTCCTTCCCAAGGATCAGCCCACAGATTTCCACTGCTCTCCTCTTCTCGAGCTTCTGCGCATCCATACATCAGGCACTAGACCCAGTTTTTCCTCCTTTTCCTCCTCATCCACCTCCAGACCTGGGGATTGTTGACTTTCCATCTGAGGGCTGATGGACAGCCCATGCTCCTAGAGGAGACCAACTCTGACTGCTCTTTAGAAGGCCAGATCCTGAAGATGAAACTCAAATACTTTGGCCACCTAATGAGAAAGAAGGAGTCACTGGAGAAGAGCCTAATGCTGGGAATGATTGAGGGCAAAAAAAGAACAGGATGGCAGAGAATGAGGTGGCTGGGTGGAGTAACTGAAGCAGTCAATGTGAACTTAAATGGACTCTGGGGGGTGGTAGAGGACAGAAAGGCCTGGAGGAACATTGTCCATGTGGTTGCGATGGGTCTGACACAACTTTGCAACTAACAACAACAAAGGATCTGCAAAGCAATAACAATTAAAATGCAAAATAATGATTTAAAGAGAATAGATTTATTGGTTTCAACAACACATTGGCGTTAAGGATGGTCAATTTCTTAGTTTCAACTTCTCTTCATTTCTCATTTTTTCTAATTATGACATCGCATTGTTTTAATTTTGCACTTTTCTGTTTCTAAGATTATCATTCCCATTCCTGTAACATGTTTTTTTTTTTTTTTGTAAAAGCTCCCACCTTAGTTCATAAATGCTTTACTCACATTTCTCTAAATTGGCATTGTGGTTTGCAGTATTGTCTACCATAAACAAATTTTGCCTACTTTGTACTCTTCCTCCTAGGAAGGTTGTGGATATTTCCATATATCTATCTATGTATTTGTGTAAGCTATTGCCTAATATATGTTTCTTTTTTAAATTTATGAACTTCATTACAAAGTTTGGAGAAATGAAGTTTTGTAAGGTGAAGACTGGATTTGTATACTGCTTCAAAAATGCAAAATGAGATACATTCACATTGAAATAAAAGCTAAGCCCAATTTTTTCCTCTTCTGACTTAGGACAACTGACTTCCATGACTAAAACCCATCCCAACTTTTCTTACTACCCCATTTTATGACCTCGAGACAAATATTTACTATGCATGTCAAAGGTTAAGAATAGTTTTTTCAATGCAGATTTGAATGAAACAAGTTCAGGCTTCAGGGTTAATAATATTCTTGCATTTTGTATCTTTCAGATCCTGTCTGTAAAATGTGGTTGGTTTTGGATGCATCATGGTTTTGACTATTTAACCTCAGGATTATAGGTGAAGATATAAGCATGGTTTCTCTTTGAATATTGACTTTTTGATGGAAAACTCATAGTAAAACTGATATGGATACAGCCAAATTCAAGGAAAGCAGACAGATAATGGAAGAAATAAATAAGGAAAACAAAGTGAACCTGAAGAGGTTTTAGATGATAGTGGATTTTTCTCCCCTACTACTGGTAATAATACAAATTGTGGGCTAAGAAATAGAGGTACCCTAAAACTAATAAAATAAATAGTAGAATGTAAAGGCTCAGAAAGGGATATGAAAAAGACAACTATAAAAATGTCCTAGGACTAATTCCATATTTCTTGTTTTCCAAAATGTGTATCCTTTCCCAAGGCCACTTATTGCTTTAGATAGTAGGAACAGATGATACAGACCTTAGTCTGTCCTTAGCCTGCTGGTGAGTAGCCAAAAGCTACTGATTCTGCATCAAAAGTAATACTTCCCCAATCTATTCCCCAATAATCATGGTGGTGTGCTCCTCCTGCTATACTTCATTCCATTTTATGAAAATGCCCCATTTGTCTGATGGATGATCTGGAATATTTGCTCCCCACCTATCCCAAGTCCTGGGTTTTTTTTTGCCTTCAGCAGCCTGTTTTGACCCAGCCGTAGCAGAACACAGAAATAGATTCCTTGTTCTGAAATTCCCTGTCTTTATTTAGCTCCTGTAAATTCAATGGCATTCACACACTGGAAAGTCTAGGCAATTATTCTTCTAAGGGTTAATTGCAATAACTGACCTTATCAGTCCTTGGGATACTTGCCAAGCCAGTAGCTTCCAGTCGCAAAGCTGTAAATTAAATGCTGGCAAGACTCTCTGAGGCACGAACCAGGATAAACAAATCTTCTGAAAGAAATCCAAATGGTTGTCTCCTGCAACC
Organism: Myanophis thanlyinensis; assembly: GCA_017656035.1. Taxonomy (NCBI): domain Eukaryota; kingdom Metazoa; phylum Chordata; class Lepidosauria; order Squamata; family Homalopsidae; genus Myanophis; species Myanophis thanlyinensis. The sequence continues at coordinate 3,160 of JAEANM010000624.1, forward strand.
ACCCCTCCCATTTCCTCCTATTTATCCCCCAGCCAGGGAGGGGCCTTTCAGCATCTACGTGTGCCCTTCCTCCTGAGTCAGCTCCCTGTCTTCAGCTGTTCCCTTCTCCTAATAGCCCTACACATGTGCACATCTGGAACAGGCCCCAGCTGTTCATCCTCTCGACTTATCTCTGATTCCGAAGGCAGCTGGGTAATGTCAGATGGCCCATCTCTGCTCCATCTCTGCTTCCGACACAGAGCATCCATCAGAGCCTACCCCAGACTCCAGGACTGGCCCAAGTTCCTCCCCAATGACCTCCTCATCCAAGTCTTCTGCCAGCTCTGCTGCAGAATGGAAAGCAATTGGCTTTTGCTTTCCTGATGTAGATGAGAAGGAAAAAGAAACAGAGGAATCCACCATTTCCAACCAGTTCACCTTGCAAGACATGGTGCCAAAGGTTGCAGTGGTGAAAAGCACTTAGTCATCATCATCATCACCAACAATCCACTTCTATTTTTTTTGAGGGGAGACTTTATGACCAGAATGTATGAGAAATCCCAATTATTTGGGGCCATCTACTCTACTTTCACTTAGAGAAGGTATCACGAAAAAGATCTTTGAGGATGACCATATGTTTTGGGTAGTGACATGCATGGGAATTTCTTCCTTGAGATATTTACAGTTCCATATTTGGATCATTTTAGTCCTATAAGATATATACTAATGCCATATAGGCCCTAACTACTTTATTGTAAAAGCTACAGCAATAAAAACTTGCAAATTTTTGTGTGAATCACAAAGGGGCCTAATGTTTAGCTTAATGTTTAGTCAAACTAATTTCTTGGAAAAGGCTCAATTCCTGTTTATCTGACTATTACATTTCTAGTAGCTTTTTCTCTGGCCTTCAAGCCAATTCCCTATGCCTTCTACAGTTTTAAAAATATTTCCTTAAGTATGTATATAATTTTTTGTGTGTGCCTTTGAATCACTATTGACCCTTGGCAAGTGCTTAGACTACACCCTGCAATTTTCTTGGCCAGTTTTTCAGAAATAGTTTGCCATTGCCTCCTTCCTAAAACTAAGAGAGAGTGATTGACCCATGGTCATTTATCTGGCTGTCAGGGTTCCACACAGCATCCACAATTTAATCAGAACTCCAAAGAAATGGAAGTCCTTAGAATAAGATTTTATTAAAGACATTGTATTGGTATGACTGGACAAATCCTGAATCTAAAATTCCCGAATTTTCTCCACCCAAGTAAACTGAAAGTTCTTTCCCATTAATTATCACATGTCAGCTGCTCGCCAATCCAGCCAAGGTGACATCAAAGTTCATTTCCTGAACCTGCCCAGCCCAGGTGCCAACGGACTGGGCTCAGTTCTCATGAGAAATGTTCAGAAAGAATGTAAAAGATAACGGCCTTCGGGTTGTTACCATCAAAACCCAACTCACCGGCCTTTCTTACAATGTGTTAAGACTAAGAAGACTATTGTATTACTTGTAAAAGCACAGAATAATACTTAAATGATAGTAAATATACAAAAATAATTTTGTCTTCTGTCTCGGGAATTTAATTGGTGTTAAACAAGTCCTTCCTTTCTCTCTCCCTCTAGTAATTCTGAATATTCAAGTTTTGCTCTTTAATTAAACATATATAGCACATACCAAATTGTTTCATGGCATACCTTTATTATTAAATAATTTTAGCTTGACACTGGCTTTATGTCTAAGTCAGTCACAAAGAATTCAAGATCTCTGATTTCTAAACTGGTATCTTAACAACTGTCTCAATTTCTATCATCTATCTATCTATCTATCTATCTATCTATCTCTGCACTATTTAGTATCATATCCACAAATCACAAGGAAACAAAAAAGAAATGTCTTCTTCCTACACTATTACAATAAAGCACATAGAAATCTGAACGTAGCTGCAGAAACCATCCTTATAATTGAGTGCTAGCGACAAAACAATCGAATGGGTTTGAGTTTCAACATCTCCACAGTAAAGTAGCTATAAAGAAACTAATCTATCTAGTTTTCATTAGTATGTACTGTACTTTAAAAAAACTCTTAAAAATTTGAAATATGAATTTTATTAAAGCAGGTCTGAAGCATTTTGCATCAATAGTTCTCAACAGTTATAGTGTTTCTGATGTAGAAGCCCTCAAGTGAATTTGAAGTTCGAAAAAAAGATTTCAAATGTGCTGTAATATCAGTAAAATTACCTAAATAAAATAAGATGTTACTTTCATTTTGTAGCAGCTTGTAAAACAAATCCCCAAAACTTCAAGAAAGATAAATGAACATAATATGAATGGAAAGAAAACATAAAAAGCTTGTCTCCAGTAAATACTAAAAAGACATCACAGAGAGAAAGATGGGGCGAAAAGAACAATAAATATTGCCCATGAAATCAAAATAAATATAGTGATTCAAATATGATTGGGTTGGGGTCAGTTCCATCATTTCTCTTAAAATGAAGAGGATGAAATTCTACAATTTAGCAGCTTTACTCAACTTTTAGTTCACCATTGATGATCAACACATCTGGAGGACATTTATATAGATTAGTTTTTTTAAAAACTTTGTACCTTTATGAGTTGTGGACTTCAACTCCCAGAATTCCTCACGGAGGTCCAGACCTCTTAAAGTTGAAAACATTGATCTAGAACAGGGGTGTCAAACTCGCATAATCATGATGGCATCATGTGACATATCAGGACTTTTTTCCCCTTTCCCCAACCCCTGGCTTGGGACTCGGGTACTTACGGGACCGCCTGTTGCCACTGTCAGCCTCCAGCCAACTGGTGCGTTCCCACAGGGTTGGCCTCCTCGGGATTCCATTGTCAGGACATTGTCATCTGACAGCCCTGAGGGTACGAGCCTTCTCTGTGGCGGCGCCCTCCCTGTGGAATGACCTGCCCCTGGAGATTCGTACCATCCCAGAGCTCCGGGGATTCTGACGTGCCCTAAAAACTCATTTATTTTATCAAGCTGGCCTGGCCTGATACCTGATATTTGGGGGTTTTAAACAATTTTAAATAATTTTAAATTTTAATTGTTGGTTTAAATTTTAGATTTTAAACCATTTATTTTATAATTCGTCAGCTCTATTTAATTATTTTAACTGGTTTTAATTATCTAAGTATGTGTTTTTTACGTTGCTGTACACCACCCCGAGTCCCTAGGGAGAGGGGGCGGTATATAAATTATGATAAATAAATAAAAAATAAATTATTATGATAAATAAATAAATCTGCATTTTTGTTTTGATTTGGAAGCCCAAGAAGAAAAAAGTAAGTTGATTTAGAGCATCTTATTATCAATATTTCTTGTTTTTTCAACTCCTTAAAATACTTAATACTTAAAGAATTCAAGTCTGCAATAATCATGACAACATTTAACATCCATTCTTGCCTGAAGAATGAATCTGCCTAAACATGCAATATCATTTAAATATCTGCAGTTTTCTGCTGGTCTCATCTATGGATAGTATTTGGGTCAATTTAACTCTGAACAAGCATGCTAGGAATTGCACGTCCACAATGGATAGGACCACAATCCTAAATTGGGAGATCCTAATACACTTCCATGCATTGCATGGACAAATGTACTCATGCACATATACCAAGTCTACTTATATTCATAGACATTCCACTGTTGTTTCACCATCACACACACTGTTGGCGCTGTTGGTTGTATTGCTGATATAAAGAGTTCCCTAGGATATGTTTTCAATTGTCCTTAAGGGAAGTACAAACAAAAATATATACTGCTTAAAATTATTCAATGTATGAATCCACTATAAAAAGTTAAAAGGAACATCTGCTATTTGCTGAATATCGATGACCTCAGAACATCAGTGTTGAGTCCAGAATCAGAAGAAAGCACTGTTCATCGTACGTGCCTGTTTGTTCAGTTTATAGGTTGCCTTAATTATCCAAGCAACTCTAGTTTTAGTTAACAGAGACAGTGAAATCTGCATGTGGTAATACTTAACAAATGGAAGTGATCCATTAAGGAAATTAAAAGACAGAAAGTTTAAAGGAAACAAAGTTTTAAAGTCCCATATCTACCCAGATCTGGGGAGGGGGAGGTTATTTGGCACTACAATCTCAATCTCCTAGTGATGGACAACGTTCTCTTAATTTTCTCCAAACTATTAAAAATATTGCAGTTTTGGAGAGTCACCAATAAATATGCATTTGGGATTTTCAACTGTACAATAAAAAAAAGAAGCAGTTGTGCCAATTGGTTACTGAAAGAAATGGAGGGGAAAACTAAAGCCAGTCTTTTAATATTCTGTCTTCCAAGTAGTACAATTTTCGAAAAGGATTCTAATTACATGCTTCAGAGTATGCCGAACAGTTTACCTGTTTTCAGGAACGTCTCTTCTAGAGAACATATTTTGCAAGAACTCAGTTTTCTGTCTGCATAATTACAACTGTTTAACAATGGTTCAAACTTACTATGGCCTCAGGAAAAAGTGACATGACCAATACTTGAATTTACAACTGTCATAACACACACACACTTGGTCATGTGATTGCAATTCAGATACTTGACAACTGGCTTGCATTTATGACTGGTTGAAGTGTCCTGTAGTCACCTGATCACAATTTGTGAACTGTTTTGCTGATTTTTAGCTACAAAAAGCCCATTGGGGAAACTGGATTCATATAACAACCATAGTGATTGTTTAATGATGACCATACAAATGATCATAAAATCAGGTTGCAGCCAGCCTTATGACTGCAACAAATTACAATAGAAATTCCAGTCCCATTTGCTGTCAGAAGGCAAGGATTATCTGTAGTCTCAAAATTATTTAGCACAAGTAAAGAAGTACCAATTCAATAAATAGCAAAGCCAACAGAACAGGAAGAACATATATCTATTAAACTTTGTTTATTTATTTGTACATTTAAATATAAATATTGCTCAGTATGTTATTCCTACACTAGAGAAATAAGATAGTATAGGTTAAATCTATTTATATTTGTTCAGAAGTAAAACTCAAATAATTTAGAGGAGCCTATGCTGGAGAAAGTGTGTTGCAGTTTTAGGGTGACCTCCAATTAAAGACTTTCTGCCAAAAGAAGAATTCTGTCAGCACAACAGAAAGGTCACTGCCCCACCCCCACCCCCAATAGTAGGCTACATATTCTGAAAAATATGGAGATCCTACAGACCGTGTAAGGTATGGTGTTGGTGTATAGCATAGAACAAAGGAAAATATGAAGGAGAGTCCTTTTATATTGAGGAAATTCTACTGCCCTACCACAAAATAAGACAAAGCTTATTATATAAATCCACTACACTTTATTGTAAACTATGCCTGAAGGCCTAATGTATTATGTAAACCCTTCCAACTGTAGTTTATTGAGTAACTCGGGTCTTAATGCAATCTGTGATTTTAGACTATATGGAGATTACTACTGAATACAATGGACTGCAATCTTACACATATTTATAACATGTTAAGTCCCTTTGCAATCAAGAAGCATGTATCTGAGAAAACATGCCTGGGGCTGCATAAATTACAAATGCTCAGTTCAAATTTTGTTCCATCAACAATGCATTGCCACCCACACACTCAGTTTTAATTTGAATCCTATTTGGCATCAGAGACTTAATAAAAAATAAATGTAAATGTAAAAAAGTTTATTGCATCTTTACTTAAAGAATGTACAATAAAATAAATAAATTTGAATTATAGATTATTTAGTGTTCATCTGTAATTAAAGCTTGGCTACTACCGTAAATGCAGTGATAACAATGCACGACAAAAGTAAGGCAAGTGTGAAAATAAATTGAATACTTAGCAAATGGTTCCTCAGCGCGCCTGATACAAAGCATTAAGATGTGTGATGTTTCTGGTATTTATGGATAAATATATAAAGAATGTAAGTGTGATGGTTGAAGTGGTTTAGGGATATGATTCTATATACACTTTTTATATGGAGACAATACTATATAATTGGCTGAGAATTCAAACAATTTTCAGCAAATGTAATGCTGTATTAACCAACAAAGAATATGCTTCATAATTAAAATGGAATGAGCATTTAGAAATTATTCACAAGTGGCAGGAAGAAAAACAAGAGAAAGCAAAAGGATGAATTTCTGCATTTTGGTAGAATGTTTGGTGGCTAAACATTTAAGACATTAAATCATAGTAAAAACATAGTATGTAGTACGCAAAGAATCAATGGTTGTCTGTTAGTCAAAAAAAGCTAAAATGCTTTAAAAATCTACCCACTGTGTTATATGGAAGAGCCAGGTGTGCCAGGAGAAACACAGCTGTCATGCATGAAATGTATGCAATAAATGAATGCAGATTGAATACGAGAAGAAGTTACAAAAAAACAGTTTTGATGAAATAGCATCCATTGGGGCGAAAGGTATAGAACTAGCAATATGAAAAAATATATTGAGGTCACCTGATCATACGGAGAAAATGAATGAGGACTGAATAGCATGAAAAAAAAGCCTCCCAAAAAGGGTGAGGGCTTGGAAGAATAAAAGATAACATATTAAATTTTATATGAATGTAAAGAAAGCAAGGATGGTTTGCAAACAGAAATATATGGAGAGATACAGAAAATAGCATTGCTGCAATCCATATTTCAAATTCTGTAATTGTTTACATAGGTGCTGCAAATCTGATTAAATAAAACATTTTGAACATTATTATTTACACACTAGAAAAAACAATCATAGGGAAAAATCATTTAATTCTGGTTATGTGTAATGAACATGCCACTTCAAAATGTTCCATTTGTATGTTAAATAAGATTTTTCATAAAACCAAGCATTATAAATCTGTAATAAAAAATTGCTGAATAATATGACCATTTGTGGAAGCAATATAAGCCTTACTTGGTAATATAACTCTAAAAACAATTTCAATTAAAATAGTTTGCTCTGATTAGAAGCAGATAAAGAAATGCTTACCGTTCACAGTAACTGATCTGGCAATAATAATGGCCAAAAGAAATGACCAATGAGAATATCTATCTATCCATCTATCTATCCGATTTGCAAAGCTGTCCCTCTCAGTTTGTAAATCTGGACAGTGTACTTAATTTAAAATAACTTAATTAATTTAATTAATTAATTTGACAGTGTACTTAATAAAAATAATTTTAAAAATTAAAACAAAGTCAAGAAAGAAAACATACAAATCCAAAAAAAGCAAGATAAAACAACATATAACCGTGTTTTTATTTGCTGTAAACCGCCTCGAGTCCTTGTGGAGATGGGGCGGTATATAAATTTAATAAAATGAAATGAAAAAATGAAATGAAATATAATCAACATTTAATTGAGGCTGACCATAATAAGCTAGACTTCTCAACCTAGAAAGGCCTCCTGTAATATAGGAGAGAAGAGCCAAGTTTTTTTATAGCCATAATATACGGAACACCAAGTGGGTCTTTCCCAGAGCCTCACCCAGAGATCGTTCAATTGATCCAAAAGGATCAATACAAGAAAAGAAAAGGAGTGTCACCTACAATCATAGAAGATACCTCTGTTAGTATCAAGTCTATTCACCTCCTCGGTAAGGCCAAGAGTGCTGATAAATGGACCTAACTTGACTTTTAGTTTTCTTCTCTCTCACACAGCAGAGGTAAACCTTATGAAGAGCAGAGTGGCAAATAAGCAAGCAATGATGGAGAAACTGCAAAGTGAGAAACAATTCCATAGCCAGTAGAACCAGGGACCTAAATTAAATTGGTAGATCAACAATTATACAGACTTGAGATTTGATCAGGGCAGAGAACTGGATATTCAATGTGCAATAAAAATCATAGTTACTTCAGCAAGACATTATTAATATTGAAAGGGATACACAAAGCATGCCCTAAATACAATTTAATTCCTTACCAAGAGAGCCAGGCTGGATATGTTATGCTTGGATTATTGTAGTAGCCTGTTGGCTGGATTACCCAGCACCTCACTCTGCCCATCTCCAGAATACTGCTGTTGATACTATTCTGGACATTCCTTCTTTTGCCCCTACTTCCTTTGGTTACTTGGTTGAGGATTCAAGAAAGATGCCAGTATACACTGGTAATATGAGCACTTCCAATTATTTGAAAAACTTGCTAATGACTCATGTACCTATTTACTTGATTTAATTATCAGACCAGGGTCATTTGGCTCTATTAAATAATAAAATAGCTGTGTCAAAGTTAAGAGCTTGTTCTCACCTGACTCTGGTCTTTTGGTATAGGTTTCCATCGGGTGACGTTGGATCACTTAACTTAAAAAATACAAACCTAAGAATATTTTTTCCTTGACATCCAATGAAGTTTCTTTAAAATACACCAAATCTTACCTAGTACTTCAATGCATATATGTTAATATTATTGTATGTCATGGCCTTTTAGCTTAGAAGCTTTTTATTTTAGGTTATGATGTAACTGATTGTAGTATATTATTACATCAAGTATTGTTTTATTGTATGCCTATAAGCACATAATAATTAAAGCTATGACTACTACAGTTCAAGGAACAGTGAGCCAAAAGGAGTGAAGTTGAACTCTGCTATTCCACGAGCTAGCAGACGTCACTGGGAATTGGAGAGCTTTAGAGTGGCCCTTTGCATCATTACAGAGGCCACCAGAACAATGGGAGAAGCACATACATACGTAGTACCCAAATGAAGGCCTTTCTGTAGATCCTAAGAACTGTGCACTCTCTTTTTGATCAATAATTCATCTCCTTTCTCTCTTTTCTTTTGCTATTGAGATACCAGATGTGGGCTTTCAAAAGCTTTGCTGCTGCCATATTGAATGGTTAGTATAACTGGCTCTGATTCTGTGTCTAGACCAAGCAAACTAGATCCTGTTTAGTTAGATCCTGTCATCTGATGGTACCCAGAGATGTGCCTCCTGTGCCTTGGGAACAGCACCCCGCACCCACCCACCACTAATGAGAGTTGGTTGACCCTAACCTTCCCTGTCTTTCAAAAAGGGCTGTCTCTTTTCCCATGCACTGGGTCGAGGAGAGATATGATTTCATTGCTGAGGGTTTTTTGCATGATCATTTTTATATCTTTATATTTTCATAAATATGATTTATTTATTGTTTCATTTTTATATAGACTTAATTTTATTTTTTGATTAAATGTTACCCTCAATCAATGCCAAGTTGGTAGCAATGTAATTTAGTTATACAAATAATATGTTCTGTATTCTGGAACCTTTAAGAACATCTCCAGTGCCCGTCCACCAATAGCCAGAGTGAGAAATGGCCAATGTAGGCAGCACTTTTTCATGTTATGAAACAGTAGTAAATGGTTATGTAATCTATCACAATTGTATGCAGGTGTTTGCCCATTCATGCAAATGATGAGAGTGCATTCAAGAACCTCATCCCTGATTCTGAATTGATCTGTAAGTAGCTTCAGCACTTAAAGTATTTTTTTGCGCATCTGTATCCCTAAATACACTTTAAAGAATGCTTACATAGGGTTTGTTACTGGATTGGATCCAAGTATGTCATACTTGAGGGTGGATACATTTATCTTTAATTTTCACGGATTTCACCAGGTCAGCCATAAGCATGACTAAGTCTAGATCCAACTCATTATATTTTTACTGTTATATTTTTACTGTCAAGAGAAGCTAAAAGGTTTTCTGCATCGTATTTCATAATAGCTTAGTTGGCTTTGGGTATTTATGTATCTCCGATAGCAAGGGGGAAGATGCACTGCTCTGCTCTGCCCTAGAAGGGCAAATTGTTGAAACCTTTTCCAGCATCAGCTCATCAAACTATTCTTTAGTTTAGCAACTTAACCAGCAAAATAAAGGAGCAAAACAGTCACCATTGCCACTGCTCTCTTTGAATCTTGACTTTGAAATTTTATAACACAGAAGTAAAATAGGCTAGGTATAGGTCACTTTCAGTATTCTACTTGCAGCTCAAGAGAATATACTGAACGCAGTATAACATTTCAGATTTCCTTAAGATTTCCTACATTTTTTTTCTATCCAATAAAATAAACTTCTTTTTTCACATCTTTAGTTTAAGGGATTTATGTGTCTCTATTCTACTTTCTTCTACCAGATTAAGAAAAAAGTCGTATATAATGTAGTCAAATTTTGCATAACAATAGGGAATGAACATAAACAATTAGGTTTGTATTAGTAAGCAATATGCATTAGTGAGTACTTTTCTATTTGTATAATTCTTTTCTAGTATCTGTGATTACCACCTCAATAATTTTAAATTTTATATGATTTATGTCTATATTGTCAAATTATATTATTGTAAGTTGAATATTTATTTCCCTTGTTAGCTGTAGGTGCTAATTTTAATCAACAAATTTAGCTTTAATAGCATGTATCATTTATTTTATTTGCTTTGCTCACACCATATTTGTACAGTTGGTTTTATTGTATTCTTACTTTCTTTTTTAATTATTTTTAAATAAATAAAATCTATCTATCTACTCCCATTTATCACTATATTCTGAGGAGCAAACCTGAGATATTATGAATATAAAAATATGCTTTTTGGTGAATTGTGCCCCTTTCCCAACAATATTATACTGAGAATAAACAAAAAAATAGTTCATGCGCACAGACTAAACCAATCTTCTTAGTTTCAAATTTTTTACCCTTAAGGCTAAAGGGATGCTGGGATTCAAACTTTGCATGGGTCTTTTTTCTTTTTTTTAAACCAAAGCCTTGCCCATTCATGGAAGGAGGGGCAAAACCTCTGGCTGATAGACAGCTGTCGCATTTCTGCCTAGCATGCAGCTTAGCCTGAAATCTCTCTCCTGATTTTATGGACTGAATAGAACTGAGTCAGAAATCTTAGTTGTAACACCTTTCCTTCTCTCACTCAGTAAAACAAGTTCTGAGTTCATCATTTAGAGTACTATGAAATTTTGATTTTAAAGAAAGTGATTTTATTTTTATTTACTAGCATTTTGAAGCATCTATTTTTGCCCCATGTGCTAGAAAACCACCTCAGGGGATGTGCTTGTAGATATATCCTATCTCATATGTGTGCATATGTACACATTGGTACATTCTACATGCTGGCAATTTTATCAGATCTACATCCAACATGTGATGTAGCTCTATAATTTTTACAGCAAAGGGACTTGAATTATTACAGTGTAATCCATATTTTACAGATTTTTTTTTTAGAAGCAAGACTTATTGATATTCAGTCACTCTTTAATAATGAATCTGGCAGACTTCTAAAAGTTGAGATGATGATGACGACAGGAGTTCTAGACTTAGTGCACTGTAATTTGGTCTATAATTGTTCCTAAAATTCCTCTAAACATTGACATAATTTTTTTAAGAAAGTGCCAGCAGATGTTAGTGTATCCATCATCCATTGAAAGCTGATGTTGATACAGCTAAAATGTTATCAAGAGTAATTAAAGGTAGTTGTTAATCATACATTCTAGGAAGTAAATTCTACCAAACCTTATCATAGCTTATCTCTAAAAGCTTAGAACTAGAATGTATCAGAGACAAAAGGAAGCCCTACAATGGAATCACTATAGTGGAACTTATGCAGCAACTTCATACAGACCTATTGGAATGAAGAAAAGTTTGTATTAAGTATTTGCAGAATACTTGGTGGAAAATTCATTGAAAAAACATGGAAGTGCTTGGATTCCTTACTTAGATTTCTTTAACATATATAACATGACCCACTGCCTGAATGGCCATTAAGAGTAATGTGCATTAAATTTTTCAGCGCAGATTTAAGAAAAAAAACCATTACAGGCTATAAAAAGAACATCAGAATGTAGGATTATCCATTCCACACTCTGAAAACTATTCAGAATTGGTGCATTAGATTTCACCTAAGGACAGCACCTCAGTGCAATTCATCAAAGCAGCCTGTCCTTTTTCAGGCTTCTATTCAACACTTTATCCCCCAAAGGGGCTGCTTGAAGAGTCTCTAGGCAACCCAGAGATGCTCTGCCCATACCAGGTCAAAAGCATTTCTTCCAAATAGTTTCAAAACATACAGACTGTAGTGCCTACTGCATAGTGAAATAACAATATAAAAGGTAGAATCCAAATCTTTTGTTATTCTCATTGCAAACATCCCTTCAGTAGCTTTTTAAAAAAACCAAAATTGCCAGCTCAGACGTAGCAGTAGCAGTAGCAATAGCACTTAGATTTATCTATTGCTTTATAGTTCTTTACAGTCCTCCCTAAGCAGTTTACAGAGTCAGCATATTACCCCGCAACAGTTTGGGTCCTCATTTTACCAACTTTGGAAGGATGGAAGGCTGAGTCAACCTTGAGCCTGGTGGGATTTGAACTGCCAAACTGCTAGCAGCTGACAGTCAGCAGAAGTAGCCTGCAGTACTGCACTCTAACCATTGCACCACCACAACTCGTAAGTACTAACTTGGCATTTGCAATCAGTCTTGGATAAATGATAGAGGAAACCACATACTTATTGCCTAGCAATAGTCTACACATTTCTCCCATTGCCTTTTCATGAAGAATACACTCTTCCTCCTGGTAGAAATCTAGCAAACCTATGTCCCTTTACTTTATGCATATCCCACCTTTGTTATTTTTAGAGAATAGAATTCTTTATTGGCCAAGTATGATTGGACATACAAGGCATTTTACTTCGGTGCATATTCTCTCAGTGTACATTAGAGGAAACTAGAGGGGAAATTCAGCAGGTTTGCTAGAACCGGTAGAAAATTTTCTAAGCAGTTCAGAACAGGTTGTTAGAAATCTCCTTTTGCTTTTTTCCACTTTACAGGGATAATCCTGTAAGGAAGGCAGAAAAAATACACTCTAGTGTTGTTTCTAGCTTAATCTTTATTACCCTGCTTACAAAAACTGCCCACCCAGTCACATGACACCCCCCCAGCCATGCCCACCAAGCCATGCCCACAGAATTGGTAGTAAAAAATTTGAATTCCACTACTGAAGGAAATGGTACATCCATCAGGAATCATAAGATACAACAATGATAGTCATGGGGTACAAATAAGCAGTCAAATCATACTAGGAAACAATAATCAGTATAAATTATAAGGATACAAGCATCAATTTATAATTCTAGTGGGGTGGGTGAGTAATGGAACAATGAGAATAATAGTAATGCAGACTTAATAGTTAGACAGTGTTGAGGGAATTATTTGTTTAGCAGAGTAATGGTGTTTGGGAAAAAGCTGTTCTTGTGTCTAGTTGTTCTTGTGTGCAGTGCCCTATAGGGTCATTTTGAGAGTACAGATAACTCAAAGCAGTGAATGTACCAAACATACCTTCCTCCTCCTAGTTTTCCTACCCTTTGTGGTGGGTTGGGCTAGAGAGAATGGCTGGCCCAAAGTCATTAATCTGCTTCCATGGTTAAGGTGGGACTTGAAATCACAGTCAAAGTCAGGGTAAATTAGATCACATTAAATCTTTATGAAATGTTATAGCATTAGGCTGCAAGATAATCATTTTATAACCCTGTATGTGTCATATTAAAAATAAGTTGTTATTGAGGACCAGCTTAGTCTAATGTTTAAGACACCAGATTAGAAAGCAAGAGACTGTGAGTTCAAGTACCATCTTTGTTATTATCAAATAAGTAAATGAAGGAATGAATGAATATATCAAGTGTCATGATCCATCAAGCCACGATTTGGCCATTATGAAAGTGCTCTTTACTTGCATAAACCTTTTTTCACATACATACTGTACATTTTCTTCCCTCTATTCTGGTTTCTCTTCAGATCATATAAATATTTTCTTCTTTACACCCTGACCTGTGAAATGTTGTAATGGCATCTGATAAATTTTAAATTCTGATTGAGAGATACATTTGCACTAATCATATAAGAAACAGATTCTGAGAAAATACACTTGAATATGAAGCTTACTCCATGATAAAGTTATACAGGTAGTCCTCAACTTATGACCACAGTTGAGCCCAAAATTCTTAAGTGAGACCTTTGTTAAGTGAGTTTTGCCCCATTTTATGACTTTTCTTGCCTCAGTTGTTAAGTGAATCACAGCAGTTGATAAGTTAGGAACTTGATTGTTTAGTGAATCTGGCTTCCCCATTGACTTTGCTTGTCAGAAAGTCACAAAAAGTGATCACATGACCTTGGGATACAGCAACCATCATAAATATGAGTCAATTGTCAAGTACCTGAATTTTGATCACATGACCATGGGGATGCTGCAAAGGTTGTAACTGAAAAATGGTCTCAGTGCTATTGTAACTTAGAACGTTCACTAAATGAACTGTTGTAAGTCAACAACTACTTGTATTTGATTCAAATTTATATACAAAATTCAAGCATTCAAAAATAAGTTTTCAATACAACTCTATTACTTTTCAACTCTTACTTTTCAGGTAGAAGTAAAATTTCCACTTTTCCACAAATTTGTAAAAGCGATGCTGGGCGGTTTTGTTCTGAGATGTGTGTAAAGATTATGACTGTCATTGGCGGCACATTACTCTATGTGGGAATAGGCAATAGCAGTAAGTTCTTTCTTGGTTAGGGCTTGAACAAAGGTAATAGATGCGTCACCACATGCTTTTAACATTACATTAGAAATCAGTTAAATATTTATCAGAAAGATGCACAGAGAGATTGCACAATGTGTTTAAATCATTGTATACAGTACATTACCATACCAGTACTGAGATACTATTTTCCCCTTTGGCACCACCCAATTGTAACCTTAAGGTATGTAAACTCTGCTAAGATTTGTGACCCTTATCTTGGGCAGGAAAAAGGTGAAGGCAATGAGTTTAAAGTAATTTTTTTCTATCAGTGATGGGTGGATTGCACTATCTTCAGTAATTGTGAAGGGCTCCTTCTGGAAATATTTAAACACAGACCCTTAGAGTTGTGGAAAATATTTAAAAATAAAGTTTAGCAAACCTTCCTCTTTGAACCATTAAAACAGCTATGTCCTCCAAAGGATTATTTCGGTGCCTTGACAATTTTCTCCAATTGTTTTTATATGCACATTCATGCACAGTTGCTTCACTGGGAGACCGCCACCCCCACCCAAGCAACAGACCTTCAAGGGAACATATTGCACCTCCCTAACAATGTAGCTGCTGTAATGCTACAACTACAAATGCTTTGCAGAAAACAGCAACATGCTTCAACAGCTTGGCACAGCCAAAGTATCAGCACACAGAATGTTTTGCAACTGTTGACACTCATGCATTCTTGCAGGGCGGATACACTGATCTGCACTGTGAGAAAAGGGAAAAATAGCAATTTCAGCAAAGGTTTTTCTTAGAAGCTTTTTTCTCATTTTTCATGAAAAAAACCTAAAAAACAAAATCCAAGCCCCTCTTGTGTTATTAGTAACATCTAATGTCTAGTCCTTAAAGGAAATTACCTAATAGGGAGGGAGCAGCTCTAACTATACAAAGATAGTAATTTTTGTCTCTGGTCCTTGTATGTCCAGCATTCCAGCAGTCAATCTGAACAGGATAGAAAGGAAGGAAGGAATACAGATCTCCAAAAGATACATCACAGCAGTTAAAAGTTGACATCCATTGCAGTCTCCTCACATTTAAAATTGTTTCTATTGGTGAACTTGGTGACCCTTCAGAGTGATAAAGGTTATAACAGGCTAACAAAAGAACGGAAGGGCCATTGTTTATATTCTAAATCTTAATGCCAGAGGAAAAGATAACAAAAATGCAAATTCAGCTCTTGAAGCAATGCTGGGCAGCCAGTAGCCTTGAAAACTGTCTCATGCACAGTCGTCAAATTCCACCCAAGATTTAGGGGGGAAATTACTGACCGTGTTAGCAGGAAGCCAATGAATATAAATGCATTAGGCCCCCAAAATTGGGGAGGGGGTGAAGCAAGCTAAAAATCTTGTCTGCAATGTAAGTATGGAACTACCTCATCCCTTTGTGGTCCTTGGCTTGGGTCCCCTCCCCTATTCTTCCCCAATCCCCCCCAAAAGAAAAAAAAATAGATGTCCCTGGTTTTACTTTAGGGAATTTGCAGGCTCTCCAAACGTGCTGAAGAAATTGAAAGGACAGCTGTTCTTTTTTTTACTATTATTTCACATTCTTAAAATAAGTTTCCTTCACCTGGTAAATTAAACCATGATTTTATTTGCTTCTTACCATAACACTGTTTAATTAGTCATTTGTGGTATACTGACAACTTTTCCAACTTATGGAGGAAAAAACCTGCCCACTTTGGAATATCTAGGAATAAATCTTATTTCCCCATTAGTATCAGGTACAGGTTGGGTCTACTCATTGATAATTTATATCCTAAGAAACTCTCCTTAAGCAGAATCACAGGACAAGATCAAATTTTCCCATGAGATACAAAGCTACCTTATAGAAAATTAAACCAATTAATCTAATCAAGTACTGTAAACGGCAATCGCTTCATCAGTACTCTTTCAGGCTGAGATCTGTTTCAACTGATATTTCTGAACAGCAGTACAAAGACTGAAGAGATGTACCATATGCATACAGAAGAACAGCAGCACCTACAAATTCACTAACTGCAATGGGAGAATTGGACTTCAGTCTCTTTGTCTCCTGCAGTCTCCAAACTGACCTGAAAACCTAGAACAACATTCTCTATTCTCTATTTGGGCCTTAAAATGTGAATAGAATAGAATGAATGAGCTGGAAGGGACCTTGGCGATCTTCTACTCCAGCATGTATGAAATGCTTGTTACAAATTGTGCATCTCTCAAGATAGCAAGAGAACCACTGAGCTAGAGAGACAGAGAGTATGCAGGGATTAAGTGCAAATAATAAATCTAGTGCTGAACACATGAGCTTAAATGTACAGAAGTACCCTAGCACTGATTGCACAGAGGTATTTGCTATTTGATGAAACTTAAAAAGCATACAAAACTCAGAAGAGGAGCCAAGCATTATACAAATAGAGCCAGGCCTCCATTTAAACACAACCCCTGTGAAAGGAGCAGCCTTCTAAAGTGGGGCAAAAAAAACCCTCACCTTTAAAAGGGGGCAGTTACATGCAGTTACCGTGATCACCATACAACAATAATAAGCTGCAGTCCAAGAAAATTCCCTTTCTTACAATTGAAGCTGAATGGATAACTGCCTTCCTCCTTCCTTCCTTCCTTCCTTTCTTTCTTTCTTTCTTTGACATTTTTCTGATATGAGCATAAAGATTTCAAAAAATATTTACCTCTATACAAAACAGCTGTCTCAAAGTGAGAAGCCAAGTCAAAATCTATTGTCACCCTGTAACAATGCCAAGATTTAAAGAGGGACTGCAGAGGGAACTTTGGGAAGTGTTTTTGGACTTTGGATTCCACATATGAGTGAGCTGAAATGATTCTGTGGCAATTGCTCTTCTTCAAGAATCGTAACATGGTAGCGCTGGCATTTCAAACCCGTATTTCTGGATCAAGATGTCTGACAGAAAAAATTGGTAGTGATTAAATTTAGGAACTCCTACTTTTTTATTTACTCCAATGTTATATTCCAACATTTTGTTCCAATTGAATCATTATTAATATGGAGGGGGGAAAGAATTCCCATAACATTTGCGCACTTAAGTCTAAATATATTGGGCACAGAAGGCACCACACTCTGCAGTATAGTTTTATTTCTGAACCATTCCACAAAAGACAGGTAAGTCCAAATTATGGAGGGTATTTACCTGAAAGGAAGACTATATTTGCACAAAATACTTTATATTTATAACTGGAGAATTGTCTTGATTGCACTGGAAATATAGTAATAAAAGTATATGAATTTTTTTCAGCCTGATTTTCCTTGCACGAGGGAGAAAATACAATCTTAAATTCAGGATCTTTTTCCTTTTGGACAACAGCCTACTAGTTTGTAGAATGTAAAGTATTTGCTATTTTAATATTTAATATTAAATAATAACATATTAATATTGTTAAAGATTCAAAACCAATTTCTGACCTCTTCTATATAATAAAAAACTTGACTTTCACACATTTTCATATTCTCCCACTTGCTTTAAAAAAAACGACTACCTAGGGTAAGTCAATTAAAAATCCACTCATTTAGCTGTCAGATTTCAGAGTCATGATCCCCAGATTGGCTCCAAAGGATTAATCATATGACATCCTCAGGTTGCCTGTCCCTATACGCATGGAAAAACACAACTTGCATTCAAGTTCTTTGTTGTAGAGTATAAGATTAATAAGAACCACTGATGTTATTAACCAAATTAATAAGAAGCAGGAGAATTTTATAATTATGTTTCCCCACTCCCTACATTTCTTCTTTGTATGTGAATGAGATGGAACTATGAAATGTACAGTATCTGTTTCTCCCAAACCTCCTGAGTTTAGTCTTGAATTTAGATTGATTTGAAGTCATGGCTACATAGATATCTTTATTACTGAAGCTCCAACATGAAGCCAAATGTCTAAGAGACTGTGCCCGCTAAAAGCCTATTTCACCAACCCAGAATGTAAAAAAAAAAAAGTCCCCTTAATTGCTATAAGGAGTATTGTCACAAATTATTTTTATAAATATTTTCATTTTAATGAAAGCAATATAAATTACAATCTAGCCTTTCTGAGTTTGCATGGTCCTGCAAGATGTCCCTCCATACTTCTAGAAAAGAGGCAGTTATGCTATTACTTACTAATATGCCCCAGCAGGCACAGACTTTTTAAACTGAAATTTGTTAAGATTGTTGTGCTGGACATGTGTACAACTATATCATCATCACAGATGCAGAAACTAATTATTACAAGAGTAAGTATCTAAACATGATACAGTAGAAAGTAACCCCTTTTTAACCATAGCTGATCTGGAACAAGAATGTCATATAATAAATTACATTTTAGCCATATGATAGGTGCCATCTTAACATTGTAGGACAAGCAGCATTATCTCTTTTATTTAATTCTGTCAGATGTCAGCAAGCTTAACTGCATATCCTATGATTTCCATCCCATCCAAAATGATTAAACTGTTGTCTGTCCTGTTCCCTAGATAATAAATTCAACTAGATGATTAAACAAATGTTAATGAAGCAGCTTTATAGAAAAACAAAACAAAGTAATAAACTAATTAGCTCCTCTTTTTTTCTTTTTTTGCAAAATTGCATTGTTAGTTTGGCTGCTAGAAGTCTGAGACCCTGTTTCTCTTCTCTAATCCTCCTGCCCGAGATTTCAGGTACATTTCTTTGTTTGTAATTCCTTTTCTCTTGGGAGCTCCAGACCACGTACAAAAAGGCTTTCCTTAATTTTGTCCCCAAACAACCCTGTGAAGTAGGTTTGGCTAAGAAGAATAGAGAGAACAGTATCTGAAGGAGTGGGGCTAATCCTTTATTGCTTGCTACAGGTCACAACTCTGCCTGACCTTCAAAAGGAAAAGGCCCTCAGGCACAATCTGGGTGGCTGTAGGTCCTCCAGCACTAGCTCAGGAGGGGGCTAGTAGTGGGAGGGAGAAAGAGAAGAGAAAGTAAACCATACCTCCACACTTCCTCCTACTCAAGGAGTCACATGGCATCAAAAGAAGGGGGAAAAGTCATGTCTCTCCCTATGAAGCCTCATGTCTCTCTTGCATCTGCTGCGCTGAATCCACACACAGCCAACTCTCTCTCTGCCTCCACCCATCTTGGAAAATGAAAGCAAACAAGAACTAAAATAATAAGGCTTCTATGGTGTGGTGTTTATACTGCTGGGTCCATGAAAAGACCTTTCAAGTCAGACAGCTCAGCAGAGAAACAAGAGAAATTTTGCTGGATAAATCTTAGCAATTGAGCAGACCTGGGGAATTTTTGCACCAGATGTCTTGGCTTTTTCTCCCCCTTGCCCTTCCCCTGTTCAACCCTGCCTCAAACATGCTACATATCCCACAAGGTGCAAGCTAATATACATTTTAATCTCTATAACAACTATCCAGAATTGCTTCATAATTCTGGGTTAAGCTAAAGTAAAAAATTGACTTTACTCAGCAGAGAAAGAAGAGCATACCCACAAATAAATCAGCTTGCTGAAACTTTGGGAGGAATGAAGTAGGAGGCTCGATTGGACTAGATAAAATGACAGAAGGTGAATAGTCCATAGCACCTATGTAGCAGAAGATGGTACCAGAGCAGAACTCCAGTTTATGTATTTGATGTACAGTGCCTGGGAAAGAATCTTGATGTACTTACTCAAGAGAAGTTTCACTTCACATCCACCACTTAACACCATGCCGAGTTCCTTTCAGTTATTGGTATGTCTCAAAAAAGGATAGAAATAAAATTTAAAGGCACTTATATTACATTTTAATTAATTGATGGCCACCAAAAAGGATGGATTTACAACCTTATTTCAGTCTTCCTAAAATATTCTACATTATGTGCAAATGGACACATTCTCCTCAAAATTCAATTTGGCTCCTTCACTCACCATTTTAATGCCATGGCTTCATATAGAGTTCAGAAGGACTATTCATTCTTTCCCAAGATCAAACCCCAACTCCAGGAAGGAAAATAACCTTCATTTACAACGGGGACAAACAGACAGACACAACCAAGAGTTCCTGATCCCCTCAACTTCCCTTCTGAGACATGAAGATAATCATGGAGGATATCATCATGCACCTGATGTCAGTTACAACTAACTGGATGGAAGTTCACAAGCCTCGGCCTGGTGCAGAGCAAGATCTCTGGGAGGAGACCTGCAAGTTGCAGCATTTCCAGGAACTGGCACTTCAGAAAACAGGTGGGGCAGAGAAAAATGTGCCCAAAGCATGGGGGATGGGAAAGATGCCCATGTAATCTAGCCAATCTTTCTCTGCTTGCCGTAGGAATAGAAAACAATTTTTTACACCTGAGGGATTGACACAGTTTTTAAAATAGGTTAATATATTAAAGCTAAGAGATGAAGAGAGAAATGTGATACATATAAAACTAACTAATGCTGTCATATTTAAACTTTTATGGATCAAACCTATTGCATCAGAGTATCTGCCAATCCACCTATGACTATTAATTACTAATTTCTTTCTGTGTCACTTGATTCCCTTTTTTCCTATCCTTTTGCCTCCTTTCCTACAACTCTACTATACAGTCTTTCTTATAGGAATGTGCTCCACATTCACGCCTGATACTTGTTTAGTTTTGTTCTGCACTTTAAAATATAGACATAGCTATTTCTTTGCAAACTTAATTTTCCATGATTCTAAATTTATATTAGCAACCACTGATTTCAAAAGGGATAGATACCCACAGTTAGTTAAATACCATTATAGAATACATAGCTTTCCTGAAAATGACGGTTGCAATTGATTTGCAATTAATTAAAAAGTTTGTTCAATGTCAAACATATCAAATTAGGTAGCATAAAGTACTTTTTTAAAGCCAAATTGGGTACACACTTCTATTATTCCGTTCACATTTACATTCTGGTGTATCTGATAAGGCTTCTGAATTATACATTTTTTTTACCATAACTACACTGGAGCACGTTTTGAAGCTTTTACACAAAATAACAAAAGTATGAAGGTTTGTCTGCGTACATAATTCCACATGTTCCCTAAAATTAAATAGGGAAACTAGACTAATGATACAATGGTTAACTACTAACACTCAGCAGTGCAATGCCCTTCCTTCATCAGTGGCATTATTTAGATCAGACTTTATTCAAGGGATCATCTGTTTTTCTATTTTAGAGATACTTCACCTTCTTAGCACTTAACACTAATACAGGAAACTAAATTGATTTCCCCTTAACTATAACAGTTATAACTTCAAATGGAATCTTAAGGTGCCTTGATGCTGGTCAATCTAGAATTACTACAATTTTAATTCTCGTACTTGCTTCTCCTTTCCAGAATGAATGCAGCTTTTGACAAACTGTACTTCAACTTTAAAAGCAGAATTTTGAAATATTTTTTTAAATAATAGGGACAAGAAGATCACACTCTGGTGATACCAGATACAGTATTCCACCCACCCCCAAATGCACTATATGTGGAATCAATAATGTACTAATTTTGTACCTTATTGTATATTATTTGTAATATTTTAATTCAATTTTTCACAGCTAGACTATGAAGGCTCAAGCACAACAGTAACCTTCCTATCTTAAAAACATAACTTCTCAAGGCAAACTTCAGACATTCTACAGTATACTACGCACTATACTTAATTGGAAAAGAGGATACTCATATTTTCCTGAATGCTAAACAATATGATTCATTAGCTTTTTCTAGAATCTCATCAGTGCAGGTTAGGGTTCATTCTTCTTTAGCTATGTCAAACTTATGATCTGGGAAATGATATGACAACTTTTATGCTGTTTACCATTCATATAAAATATTAAAAGAGGATTATTTTTGTAGCCAGAAATAACCTAGCACCAAAGAAATAGTGCCTTCTATTCATTACCCAAGGCAATCTTCTTCATAACAAAATAAAATAATGAAGAAGACTAGAAAACACCATCGTGAATAAGAATACAAAACACATCTGGCATTTGTGCTTGGCAAAAGATATTAAATTTTGGATCTAGTAAAGGACCCAAGTTATTTACAAAGCATGCTTTCACTAAGGGAGGATTCTCTTCTTGTTTTACAATTTAAAAGAAATAAGGGAACAGGCCAAATCCTTAGAAACGAACATGACTTATAATAAAACAATGATATAAGTTTGCATTTCAGTGAATGAACTTTCATCATGGGTTTTACAATTTGCATAACACCAAGACATACCCAAGCAAGCTAAAAAAAATGTCCTCAAAGCAAGGATGATAAATGAATTGGCCTACCGGTTTTAAGATCATATTTGTAAGAATTAATACTTTGGTTATGGTTTTGAAATGGGGTAGAAGTGATAGATTTATCCACGATTGCTCCCTAAAAATAAGATTAACTAAATCAAAAGTAAATTGCTCTAAATTCTAGTAAGTGCATTTTCACTAAGTTACGTATATGCAATTAAGATCAAACAATTGAGTGAATACTCTCTCTTACACACGATAGGAACAATATCCTCTTATCCTCTTTTTCATTCTCTTGTGCACAATTAACAAGTTACCAATGAAAGCGCAGCACATAACCTAATGATGTGATATTGGAAAGCTGAGATCTGAATCTTCCATCTATTCTTAAAGAATCAGCAGTACCGATGGGAGGACCCTGAACTGTATTGGGGCTATCACGTTTTCCCAATTAAAATTCTCCAGTCCCATTGCTATGTATTCTATTAGGAAAAACACATAGATTAAGAGATTTAAAATATGCATTGTTTTTACACTAGAAGACATGAATAATTAAAATCTTATGATTGAAAGGTTTTCTATATATTACACATTTTCTTAGCAAAGGCCCACAATAATTTTTAATACTACTGCTCCTATTATTATATCACTTAAGGTATTGTTTTTGATAGATAATACTGCCACTTTCAGAATTGAGCTTTATGCTACCCTGGCAACATGTGTTCCAAAACCCATACAGTATTTAATGTTCTTTTTCCTCAATAATTTGATGATTGACTTTGATATATATTCAGATAGTCCAAATGGGTCGGTGAAAAGAAGAAAGATGAATTTAGCCTATCCTGCATCATTGATTTTCCAAGTCTGTTCCAAAGTTGCTTTTCCCTTCTCTTCTACAGTTGGACTTACTTCTGGTCCAGTTAACAGGAAAAATACATACATACATTCTTACATACGTGTATATAACAGGTAATCAGGGGAGTGTCACACTGATTTTTGTCTACAAATATCCAACATCTCAGTCTTGCATTTGCAATAAGAATTTCTTTGAGGATCTTTCTTAAAACTGAAAGTTCAAATAATAAACAAAATATTATGGAAACAGAATTAAGAACTATTCTCTTGGCATGCAATCAGCAAAAATCTGTCTGATTTACTACCTATGCTGCTTATTGCTATCTTTATTTAAGACTTGTACAGGCATAAAGGTAGAATAAAAAGGGCTTCTTCTAGTGGGATTCTAAGGCTAAACATAGAATCAATTTTTTAAAAGTTTGGTAGGTTGTAAAATCTAGCTTATTCCACCGGTAAAAGGGATTTTAGCACAACTTCTATTTTCTGTCTTCAGTGGCCTGAATTAAATTTCCTATTCAACCATACCTTTTCTCAGTCTTCTTTATTTTACTTAAAACATTAAACACTTTTCAGTGTTAAGAGAATCTTGTCTCACAAAATAATGGCATGCATGTTATTAATGCCGTCAAATGTTCGTAACCTACCCATATCTTGTTATAGCTTATGATATCAGAAATTTAAAACTGGAAGAGAGCAAACGATATTGACCTGTAAACAGCTTTAGGCTTAAGTGGCCTTCTTGATTCTGGAGACTTACATTGGAGTAGGAGTGAAGAATATGGCCTATACACAATTCAGCTGTGAACGCACACATATATACTTCTATGAAAATGCAAGGAATTCAATTTCTTAAGGATCACATTACATTTTAGAATGATTTGCTGGATTACTTGCCAATATCTGGGAAAAACTACTTAATCATTAAAACATAAATGATTGTCAGAGGTCATTGACTTTATTCACCTAATGAGTTTACCCAACTTTCCTTAATTGACTTGGGATGTGGACTGATAATCTCTCTCAGAAGATTTATCTGAATTTTAGAAAGCATGATAAGATCTACTTTTAAAATTCATTTTATTTTAATTATGATTGTGCCAGCTTCCTTGTTTTTGTCTGAAAGCGAATAAAATTGCCACAAATCGATATGTACACATTCTGATATGCAAGGGGAATTCTCTGTTTAAATGGATCAGTGTGGATCTGGCTGGGAAGGTGGGGGGGGGGGGAGGCCTAGTTTTGTTGTTGCTTTAATTAGAGTGGGAAAGGAAAAGGAAAAGCACTTGAAGAAAAGGAATAGAGGAATGCTGATTTTTACTTGCCAGGCCTGGAAGTGCCCTGAGCTGTGCAGAATAGATGACATGAGTGTGCCAGTAATGCCATCCGCAGGCGCTGAGATGAACCTCCTGACATTGTCCAGAGGCTGCAGGACACACACTGGATGGGCATATTCTAAAAAAGGAGAAAAAACTCCTGACAATATTATTACACTGAAGCTATAGAAACACAGACCGGTGGGGACACATAAGGTGGCCAGAAGGTAGACAACTGGGTTTAACACAGAAGAGCCTTGTCATTGTTGAAGAAAAAGTGTCATAAAGATGGAAGTGGCATCCAGGAAAGCTGGATTATTGTTGGAACCTTGACCCTCTTAAAAGCAAATGAAAATGAAAAAGAAGCAAGAAATACTACAGAAACAACAGAAGGAGGAAGGGAAGTTTGGGGTAGATCCTTTTGTGTACAGCAAAATATAAATCTAGAAATATTCTGCAGCCATCCAATTTGGATTTCAAAGTCTGAAGCAATTTAGACATAGTGCTAAAAATAAACCAGGCATTTCTGTTTCAATTGCAAGAAAGCAAAACTAAAAGAGAGCTGAAAAAACTGGGGTGGGGGTGGGGGTGTGGGGGTGTGGGGGGGGGAATTAAATACTGTAGGGACATGTCTTCATCTATACATTCCTACAGTATAAAGTCAAGCTGAAAAAAAGAGGCCATGAAAATAAAAGAAAGGGGTTCCAAACTGTCCCTTTCACACGTAATTCTCCCTTGAGAAACCTTGTTCCTGTGTGGGACAGCAGGCACTGAAAATTCATTTATTGCTCAAATGCTGCCACACTATTTGTCCAGGAGTGCCTATCTGAATGTTTGCAGTTTACAAGCTGCGGGCATGCTGATATATTAAACTGATCCAACAAAAGGAATTAGGAAGGGGAGCGGAATCAAGCAAAGACACAAAATTCTGACCCCAAAATAAATGCTCCTCAATTTTCCTTCTAATTAAATAAAACCCTTTTCTCTTTGCTGATCTAATATTCACCTAAATATTCTTTGTATACTTACACACACACACCCAACCCTCAGCTTTCAGCAAAAGAGATTTTCTTTACCATAAGAAGTTACAGGCATCACAGGTAGGAAAGAACCAGGAAATCAGGAAAAACTATTCGTTATTTTCAGTTATTTTTCAAATAACTGAGCATGATGGACTCACCCTAGTGCACATCTTAAGTTAGCAGTTTGCTAATTAGGGATGAAAGGAAACATATAGAGAAAAAGAAAATTTTGGAGAAAAATAACTGCCCATAAAATTAAATATAAAAACCAAAAACCATGAGTGGTGTTATTTGTAGGACCTACCAGGAGTGTGAACAAAATACGCCAAGTAAAGATCCAGTTCTTTAATTGTGACTCCAATGTGGTGTGGCTGGACGCAAAGGCCCGGGTTTGAGCACTGCGGCGACTTGTATAGCCGCTCCCCATCAGTACTTTCAAGGGGGATCCCTTTGAACAAGATGACCATAACTAGGTCCAGCCTCCAAACCTTGTCAGCCTGCCTCAGGCAGTCAATCCTGCGAATTTTGCCTTTCTGATCTGGATTGGAGAGGACACAACACGGTGCTTTCTTGCCCGTGATGGTCAAGACAAAGTCCTCACGAAACTCTGGACGGATATCCTTGCGTAGCTTGGCCAGGAGTCGGGATGCCCATTTCTGCTTGATCTCAGGCTTTTCACCAAGTAATTCATCCTTCACAGCTCGTTCCTCATCCTTTGACATTCGCTTCTCGTGCTTCTTAAAGTACTTTCGCTTCCGAGCTTGCAGGTTGAACCATGTGTAGGAAAAGGCACGGACATGAGGAAGGAGAGCTTCAATGAAGGGGTGGAATTCATCCTGGGGAGAACAGGGTGAGAAGAAAGGATGCAAAACAAAGAAAGGAAAAATCCATTAGAATAAGAAAATCAGGAGGCGGAAGCATCGCAACATGAAATTTATAGGATGGGGTAGAGAAACAGCAAAGTGAGGACACGTAAAGCCAGGCTCAGAATGTGATTAATCCAGCTAAAAAATAAATACAATGCTAGAAGAAGGATGACAAGCAGGAATTTGGGGGAGGAGGGAGGGAGAGAAAACAGTAGAATTAACATTGTTTTGACAATGCATTAGTATGGAAATCTAAAAAAAAAATCAGCATAAAGTTGTAGGAGTAAAATTTTACTTCGTTTAAAAATAAAAGTTTGTTTAGCAATGTAGGAATTAAAGACAAAATCAGTTCTGATCCCCTGTCCTAAACCCAAAGCTCTAAATATTCTTTATAAATTGAAATAATTTTAGTGGGCCTTCTAACTTTATTTAAAAAAATAAAAAAAAATTCCCTACAACAAAAACATCCAGGAAAAAAAATAGTCAAAAATGGAAATAATTACCATTGCTCTGTCTCATCCCGGCGAAGCTAAGCCCCCGATTCAGAAATTCTGGGCTCAGAATTGCAGAGAATAGAAGGCAGACGATATTGTGGGTATACGGGGTAGAAGGTGAGGAGAGGAGAAAAAGGAGGAAAGTAAAACTGTACGAAGGAAGGGCACACAAGAGTGCTGGGTATTTCTTAAATTAAGTAGAAAATAATTGTTCGCTGCATCTTTCACTACAAACTGTTCACCAAAATGTTCAAATCTGGTTTAATAAAAAGAGTGGGAAAGCAAAAAGGAAGGATTAAAAACTGAAAGAAGGCAGCTAGGAAGGAAAACCTCAGCCGAAGACAGAAATAAATCGACATCACTCTGCCTGTGCCACATGCACGAAATAGGTTAAAAATGCCAAATGACTGTTTAAAAAATACTAGCAATAATAACAGCAATAATAATGATAAAGAGAAGAAGGAAACTAAATTAAAAAAAATAGGAAGGACAGCAACAACTAATCAGACAGGGGAAGCTGAGATCAGGGAAGAATCTCTCTCAGCGTTGGCAGAAATGCAAAGATGCAACTTAGATGTGGCTCCCTCCGCCTGAGAATAGGGGTGATCGCAGGTTTAGGGGAAAGGGGGCAGACTCCGCTCTGGGATCAGCTGGGATCGGCTGCTGGCAAAACCCAACTGCTGGGGTATGGGGGATTTTGTTGTTGTTGTTTCCCCCCTTTTTTTCCTTTCCCTTTTTCCTCCTAAACTCTCTGGCTTGCTTGCTTTCTCCTTTCATGCTCGGTCCCCAACCATTTGCCTTTGCCAATGCCAGCAGAAAAAAAGAGAGAGAGAGAGAGAGAGAGAGAAGAAGGATCCACCTATTTGGCAAGAAGACCTATCGTGGAACAGCCAATGGCTGCATCAAAGGAAAAGGGAGGTGGAGGGGGAGGTTGGCAGAGAAGGAATCAGGGAGGGGGTGGCAGAGAGAGACACAGAGAGAAAGAGACTGTGCAGTTAAGAGACTGAAAACAATTTGCCAAATCGACAAGTTTGTATCTAACAAATAAGCAAAGTCCAGCAGCAATGGCATTTTTATTGGCCCGCAGATTTTGGCTAGCATACAACTTGCAAAATATTTTAAATAAATAAATCTCCTAGGATACACCCCAAACTCATCTCCCCCTCTCAAGACAGCCCCACAGGCCTCAGAGAAAGCAGCTGTTCTGTCTTTCTCTCTCCATCTTATTCTCCTTCTGTCACCTCTTGGCCCAACTATTTCTAGGAAAAGATCTGTTCAACTATAATACTCTTTAAGATTCAATGAGATTTAGCTTACTTTTTTCTTAGTTCAAGCAGTGATGGAAAATCATTGTCCCCTGCCCCAATACATTTCTTTGTAAGTTCCTATTATCTACTTCAGAGTTCAGCCAGCCAGTCTGGCCTGTTCCTAGCAAAATATGAGTTTTCTGCAAATTTCCCCTTCCTTCTGCCACTTCATTTTAACATTTGCCAAGAAATTCAATCCTTAGTGTTGACTGTCAATCATTCATTTTGATAAAATTATTTATGTCTTCTAACCCCAAATCAATAAATCAAACATCACAAAACTTAAACATGCTGCAAAGTTGGAACTATCCTGAAACTTTTTCAAGAGCAGCTATTTAAAGGTATTTCATTGCAACACACTTTTTGTTACTTGACTTTTGATTACATTACAAGTTTAAAAGAAAGAGCATCAGAAGAGCTGATTAAAAATAGTATAAATTTCAGATGGAGAACACAGAAGGAAAAAGGAAAAATAGTACAAAGAAAGACAACAAAAAGAAAATGTGTAATAATTATGTATTATTATAGAATACAAAAATATATTGTATGTATATACAAATACACATTATATGATAAAGATTGAGATAAATGGAAGAGGAAATAAAAAAGATAAAATGGAGAGGTTTTAAAAGAGGATTAAAAATATCAACAAGAAAGTCAATAATAATGATTATGATTATTAATAATCATCCTACAATGATACCTTTAATACCATCAAACAATAATATCTGCTTATCCCAGGTCTTTAGGAAGGCCTCAATAGGTGATAAAAATGCCAAATCCAGTCTAAACTTCTGACTTACTATGCAATAAACAACAATAATATCTTCAAGACTACTAAAAGAAAAGTTGTTTACTATCATAAATATACAAAAATTGAAAACAAAGAAATAATGACTTGCTATTACAAATCAATTGCAAATGGCAGCTGTACTTAGAATAGCTTATAGTCTGCAATGAAGCCTTTAATATTATTAAATAGCAACATCTGCCTAGCTCAGGTCTTTGGAAAGCATTTGATAGGTGGACAAAAATGCCAAATCCATAGAAACCTCTGATTGACCATATGTACAACCATTATAATAATCTGTCCTCCAAAACTTTTGCTTCAGTATGGGAGCATTTTAGAGAGTTCTGGGAAGTCATTCTTACTTTATTATAACTGAACCTGGTTTGCTTGTTCTTTGGCTGAGCCCATACACTCTCTTAGCATTTCACCAACTTCTCATAGGGAAACAATAACAAAAGAAGTTTGATTTACAAACAATTCAGGGCACTACTAATACTGACGCAAAAGGCAGTATACATTCCTCTTTGCATTGCCACAGCTTGCATATTTATCATCTTGATTGTGCTTGTGTGAGTGCAGCCCCTGATATACCAAATACACTAGTGAGAGGTAGTCCATGGGGATAGCATGAAAGTCAGACCTATGCTGAGCCTTTTCTAATGTCCACTGTCAGCTCCAGGTCTTGTTGCCAGGTTTTCAGCAGCCAAGTAGACAGCCAAATGAGAGCTCCAGATTTACATTTGCAAATCATAAGTGAAGGTTTGCCCTGTTCAGCTTAAATGGGGGAATTTCTGTCCACCCACAAATCTGGCATTAGCCAATCCATTGGAGCAAGGTACAGGACCCTCCAACCATTTCCCATACATAAACAGATTGCTTGCTTGGGGAAAGTATAGGCCGCCCCACACCTCTCTGTGACCCTAGTGACAAAATATCAAAGGACTGTGACTAAATACCTAAACCTGCTCCTTCTGCTCGATCACACAGATTATAGGTAAGCAGGCAGGCAGGTAGGCAGTTGAGGTGGAACAGTTCTCTCCAGGCACAAAAGCTTGGAGATTAATTTTCTGCATCTGTGTCATGAGGGGGTCTATGTGCAAGCTGAAGCATAAGGAAGTAGAATAAAGAAGATAAAAGAAAAAATGAACTGGCCCTTCCTCTCTCTCCTCTCTAGCCATCCCCCCAAAGATTTTCAAAATAAATTGGTGAAATTTAAAACTCATTTGACTCTCACTTCCTCATTGCTTAGGAGCAAAAAGACTCCCAATTTCTTATATACACAGAATGTTTCCTTTAAATTAGTGTATTTCTTTTAACTTCTAAGCAACTAATACAATTTTTTCTTTAATATAAAATTTGATATGGAACTGAAATATGCTATTCCTCCCTGTAAAAAGGAACAAAATTAGATTTTAAAACCAACTTTATTTATTTTATTTTATATTATTTTATTTTTTTTTATTT
>JAEANM010000625.1:0-33933 GCA_017656035.1 Myanophis thanlyinensis
AATAAATAAATAGAGGTTAAGTGAATCACTGTAATTGCAGTAGTAAACATGGTTGTTAAGTGACTCTGACTTCCCCATTGAGTTTGTTAATGGGTTGCAAATATTGATCACATGACCTCAGGACACTTGAACCATTATAAATACATGTCAATTGTCAAGCATTTGAATTTTGATCTCATGACCATGGGGATGCTGCAGTAGTCATACGTGTGAAAAATGGTCATACAGATTGTTATTTTTTTCAATGCCATTGAAACTTTGAAGGCTCACCAAACAAGGACTATAGTAAATGCCTTCTTCCTAAAACATAAGTGATAACTGTACATATAGTCATCACTGGATGAAAAACTACCTAATCAAATTTCACTCTGGAAGCAAAGATTAGAAGTCTTAAGTCAGTCAGTTAAAAAAAAAGTGAAAAACAAAAATTGGTTCATCTCAGATCATAAAGTCCTTTGCTCAGAATTTCATTTTAAGTGAAAGAAAACAAATAAAACAATCAGATCAACAAGATATGACCTCAGCAATATATCGTATAATTGCTCAGTGAAGTTAAAGAAAAAAATAGAGAGTATAAGACTTCTAGACTGCAATTGGTGACATCATTAAAGAATGAAGAAAGCAAAAATATCCTGAAATGAATGTGTCTAATGAATGAAGGTATCAATTTGCAGAGAAACACTGCCTAATTTTGGTCAGACTAATGAAGTTGCTTGGATGAGCAACGAAACAAATTAACAAAGTTTGATCCAGTTTCCATGATTCAACTTTAAGCGTCTTCTGCCTGGATGATTGAATCTTCATTGACATATCCAAAAACAAAGAAAAAACAGAAAGCAAAAGATAACAAAGACAAGGGAAAAACTGCTCAACTAAATGCTTGGTTCCAAAGAAAAGCAAAAAGCGGCAAAGTGTTATAGCTAAGTAAGCAGTACAAAGACTTCAAAGATTACAAATGTTTGGGAAGGACAAGATATTTATTTAAGAAAATTACCAAAATTGAGAGAAACTCTTATGCAAAGTTTGGCATGATGAAAGGCAAACATTTACTGGAGAAAGAAAATATAAAGAAAAGAGGGAATGAATATTCAGAAGAACTATTCAAAAAATTTAAAAATAATGAAATTATACACAAAAACCAATCACAAAATTACAGCAAATTTAGAAAGCAAAGTTAAAAAACAAACAATAAAGTTTTCAGGAAATAATGAAAACTCAGCAAAATTATTTAAAATATTATCAAATGATGCAATCAAAGTGATATATCCAGTTTGTAGGGAGGAATAAAAAACAAAACTATGGCCAAGAAAATATTAAATCACATTTCAATTCCAAAAAAGGAAGGTGTTAAAGTATGCTCAAATAGCTGCACCTATTTCACATGTTAATAAGATAGTGCTGAAGATTCTTCAGTGCAGACTCCAACAGTACATTGAAACAGAAGTGCTGTATTATTGATTTCAGAAGAAGCAGAACCACTGCAGAATGTTAGTCTGATGAATAATATAAAACGCAAGGGAGTTAAAACAACAACAAGTATTTCTGATTGATTGATCACATTCAGATTTCTGATTCTATAGAATGTAATATATTGTGAAATGCCCTTAGAAACATGGGTGTATACTTTACCATTTCATCTATCTGTTTACTAATTGGCATGACTAGCAACAGTTGCTGCAGAATATGAAGCAACCAAATTGTTCAGAATCAGGAAAGGAATAGACCAAGGTCATCTATTTTTGCCTTATTTATTTCATTTATATGCATAAGAAGTAATGGACTGAAAATAAAAAAAAATGAAATTGGAATTAAAAATGCTGAGGATAGATCAATTCACTGATGACATCATTCTGATGGCTAGCAGTGAGATAATCCTAAGGAATTTCTTGATGAAAGTGAAGAAGAGTGGTTGCCCAGTAGAAGGAAGGAAGGAAGGAAGGAAGGAAGGAAGGAATGCCTGAATTCTGATATAATGGAACATTTTGGGCAACCTTGGATTCGAGAAGAATAATTCAATAGTGGATGACACAGACAGCTTTCTGGAAGCACTAATAAACAAGCTGAAGCATAAATATTTGGGGCATATAATGCCCAGGTAGAGTAATTGGAGAAGATTTTGTTGCTTGGACAATTTGAAAGCAATTGAAAAAGAGGCTGACAGAAGTCAAAGTGGCTTGATATTATCATTATTGATACTATAAGGACTTAAAGGTATTCCCTGGTAAAAAGGAATAATTTGGTTATGAACAGTCAAATATGCTTGAGTAACCTTCTCACATTTTTAAAGTGGATAATATCATTAATAGATTATGCAAACATAATTTATATAAGGTATATAAGATATATAATTTATATATCAATTTTAAGTAAGTTACAGTAACTAGTTAAACATAGATTGGATGGAGGAACAATTAAATGGATACATAATTAGCTAAGAATTATATTCAAATAGTACTGATGAATGGTTCCTCATTAAAATAGAGAGGTATATTGAGTGGGATGCCACAAGATTAAAGCCCATGCATTCTACTTTTAATATTTTTATTAATGTTGATTAAGAAGGTAGAAATGTCTATCAAATCTGCAAATGAAACAAAATTGGATGGAATATCTAATAAAAATAAAATCTAAGATGTTGATAATAGGATACAGAAATATAATGAAGATAACAGAATGAAAATTAACAGATATTAATTTAAAATTCTTTATTTATAAAGTAGAAATTAAATGGACACATATAGGATAGGAAATACTTTTCTTAAAAGTGGTACTTGAAAAAAGGAATGATTACTTGTATGGAAACAGGTATGAATCAACAATGAAGTATAAGCACAGAAAAATCCTATTTAATATTAGGATGTCTTTACAGAAATAAAATTTTGTATCATAAGAAATAATCAGTTCACACTGTTCTTTATTGGATAAATCCAACCATACATACTATGTCTAGTTGTTCTTCACATATTTTCTGTCTCTCCAGAGTGCAGAGCATGGAATAAAAGATTTAAATTACAGTAATACATATGCTTATTGAATACTTTTTTAGAAAGTTTTAATAGTAACAGTTTGACAAAGAAAAACATACGAAGAGTGGTGGGTAGTTCCAGTTTGCTGGGTACATTCAAACAGAGGCTAAACCACCATCTGTCAAAATATTTTAATGTGTATTTCCTGCACTGAGCAGAAAGAATCTAAATGGCCTCTTCCAGCTTTATCATTCTATGAGTCTTAGCTTCAATAAAAATAGTTTAAACTGGTTTGAATTTAACTAGGATGAGAAAATTAACTGATAAAGTATGCCAATAAGAATTAAGTAATATCTCAAAAGCCACATGAATTGCCATCTTAAAGCTTTTGTAAAGAAAAATGACCATTTTTGCTTCAGTGTCTGTCTTGAGATAAATGAAACTGAATGATTTTTAAAGAGATCCTTCTGTTAGATAAAGTCATATTATTCAATAGCTGTAGGGGGAAAGCCACCATTATGAAAAAGTATTAGTTTAAAATTCTATCTATTGACAAAATTTACTGCTTTGAACAAGAGGCTACCCCATTGGCACTGTAATTTAAGCCTTTGAATGGACACATGTATCTTGGCATTCACTTTATGTGCTTTAACTCACATTTCTGTAAGAAGTTAGCATTATTATATTCTTAGTTTGCTACTAAAATTTAGTTTACACAATATTTCATTTATTTGACAAGCTACAACAACAACAACAATCAAAAGAATCTATTCTGTGTTGTTCAAATCCCGAACATCAGAATGCACTGTATAAAGCTATTGTTTTCGTATTTATGTACAGATTTTCTAAACTTTATTTCTGGTTAAGTGCTCTACCCAAAGGTGGGATTCAACCAGTTTACACCTATTTGCTAGAACCAGTGGTTAACTTTCTAAATAGTTCAGAGAATTGCTGGTTCAGCTGGTCATTAGGGCAGAGAACCGGTTGTTAAATTATCTGAACCCCACCACTGGCTCTACATGACCTATAAGATAACTTCCTCAACCAGGCTGCATCCACATATGGAGAATCTGAAACTGAATCAGCATCACTTTATGGCTGGGAATTCTGGGAACTGTCTCTCCAATACAACTAGAAAATATCACACTAAGAAAGCTGATATCAGTGTCTTCTAGAGCTAGCTTCTATTAACAGTGTTCTAATACATAATGCTAGGATATACAGTAACTCAATATTTAGAATAAAACAGAATGAGCTGTAAGGAGCCTTGGAGGTCTTCTAGTCCAGCCCCCTGTTCAAGCAGGAGAACCTATACCACATTTCAGATAAGTGACTGTCTAGACTCTTCTTAAAAACATCCAGTGATGGAGCACCCACGATTTCTGCAGACAAGCTGTTCCACTGGTTAATTGTCCCCATTGTTAGGAAGATTCTCTTTAATTCCAGGTTGCTTCTCTCTTTGATTAGTTTCCAACCATTCTTGTCCTGCCCCCTAGTGCTTTGGAGAATAATTTGACCCCTCTTCTTTGTGGCAGCCCTTCAAATACTGGAATATTGCTATCATGTCACCCCTAATTCTTCTTTTCTTTAGACTAGCCAAACTCAGATCCTGCAGCCATTCCTCATATGTTTTAGTCTCCAGGCCTTTGATCATCTTAGTTGTTCTTCTCTGAACTTTTTCCAAAGTCTCAACATATTTTTGTAGTATGGTGACCAAAATTGGTTGCAGTATTCCAGGTGTGGTCTTACAAGAGTTTTATAAAGTGGTACTAATACTTCATGCAATCTTGATTGTATGCCTTTGTTTATACAACCCAGGATTGTATTAGTTTTTTTGGCAGCGGCTGCACAGTGCTGGTTCATATTCAAGTGATCATCCACTAGGACTTCAAGGTCCCTCTCATAGTTATCTTAGAAATCTGTGTTAACTCATTGTTCAAAGGTTTTATACATGTAAACAGCCTTTATATACTTTATCTGAGTGATTGTACATCTGATTATGTGAACCCAAATTACCTAGCTAAATACAACTCTCTAATTAAAGCAAATCTTTGTTGATCTACCAATTATTAGATATAATCACATGAAATAGCAGTTGAATCATGGTTACTTCTATTCCATCAATAAATATCAGGTTTTTTTGGGAGGGGGGATTACACTCATGCTAAATCTACTGCACAGCTGGTAAAGATGAAAACAACTGAAACATGACAGTCAAAGTTAAGATTGGTATAGACATTGTGTCACAATTTGCACATGGCAATTTGTGAAGCTAAATTTAGCATCCTAGAAAATAATTGCATTCATCCTCTAAATAATTTTCCAGATTGCAACAAATATGTCATACTTCCAAAATAAAAATATATATCCTAAAATATTTTCCTACCCTTTTATTTAATCTTTTGGGATGTTATACATCAGGGGTGTCAAACTTGATTCATTGAGAGCTGCATCAGAGTTTGTTTGACCTCAGGGGGCTGTGGTAGGTGTGGCCAGGGTGGGCATAGCCAGCTCAGCATCACTTGTGTCAGAGGCACCTGTGGTGGCCCGAGTGCTCTGCCAATGAAAATGGGCTCCTGAACTCCATTTTTGGTTGTGGCAGCCTCCTGCAGGAGAGTTGCATGAAGGCATCACAGCTGAAAATGGAACTCGGGAACCCATTTTCACTGGCAGAGGCACTGCTGGCCACTCCTTCACTGTTTCTAGAGCAGCCCCATGGGCCAGATCTAAACACCCTGCAGGCCAGATCCAGGCCCCAGGCCTTGACTTTGACATAACTGCTATACATTGTTCTTGCCTTTTTGTTTCAATTTCTATAGCAGATACTCTTGCCCAGATATAATAAAATAAAATTCAACAACAAACACAAAATATAATTTTAAAAAACAGCAGCCAGAAATAAAATTTCAAAATAAAAATTAAGCAATCAATATAACCAACTGTATTGCCATTTATTTGTTATTATAGCTTATTGTCTTATTAGTTATTGTTCTCAAAACTTTTCCCAATTATTCCTGTCTGTTTCATGCAATCTTATTGTCACAATCACCATGAAAAGCATGATTACACTGAAACATATGATTTGATCAGCATTATTAAAAAAGATTTGTGTCTCAACCTGAATTTCCTGCCTGCATTCTAACCCTACATAAATTCACCTTCCACTGGAGAGACTATAAATATTTGTAAATTCTCACTTTCAGGATTAAAAAACCTTATCTTCATAGAACTGTCAAATCTCTCAAATACATTGGAAAGTTACAGTAGAAATAGGTCAACGATCCTTTCTTACAGAGGACTCATATACCATTCATTCACTCAAATATCCAGGAAGTATCTTTCCACTTGGAATGATGCCCAAGGCACAATCTATATCAGCCAAAATGTGGGTCTATGCCAGGCCATAGAGGTATCTATTGATAGTTGAGGTTTGTTGTTGTAATTTCTTCCAATCCAACTAAAGCACCTTTTAAAAAGGAGATTGTTGTACTATGAGTAATTTTTCACACTCAGAGTAACTTATTGTTGTGCATTATTGCGATAGATGTTCATTGGTAATTCTAAACTATTCCATTTCTCTCTTCACTTGCCATATTAAGTCTTTAAATTCACTTTGCCAGTATTGTCAGTAGAACTTAACATAGACAAGGCTGTTAGGAGCACAAAGATGTAATAGGACTCCAGGCATTTCATTCAGTAGTAATGCTTGGCCTATGTAATGGAGTAATTAGAATGTTAATTAGTTCACTTTTGTGAAGCGCTCTAAAGGAATGAAAGTTCCAGTATTGCCCTTACTTAGCTATACCAGATTTTATTTTTAGCCACAATCAACCTTGGAGATATTGTGCTTACCTTAAGAAAGAGGTACCAAAGAAAGCAGCAGCATGCTTTAAAGACCCACAAGGCTATAAAAGAAAATTACAAACATGGAAGAAAGCTATGCAACAAGGTATTGTGGATACCCCTGACTTTAGGCATACAGACAGAAAATATGTCTTAAACACCAGGACTACAGTGAAATTCCACCAGATGATAGATAGGATGGTTTTATCACAGTTTACATTCTACCATTGTTGCCATTGGGCACTGTATTTCCTAATAGTCTATCATACATTTACTAAGAAAACATCAAGGGGAAATGTTGCAACATTTTATGTCCACTAGTAACAGATCTGATTGTGTTGGAGATCAGAAAATATGTGTTCACTGTGTTACATCCATAGGTTTATAACTAAAAGTCCAGAGTCATTTTTTCTGATAGGAAATTAGACAAATTTGATTAATAAATGAACAAAGAAATAAACTACAAGGAATGATCTCTGTTCTTTGAATTATTTTTAAATATAGACTATATTGAATATAGTATGTTAGCAGAATAAAGATACAATATATTGGGAGGGAATTAATCTTGATATTTAATAATAGTGAGAAAGAGCCAGATCAGCTAGATTTAGATTCAAATTTAGAAAATGAAACTTATAATTCTGAATTGTTTAACTTCCAAAGGAGATTTGATGCCAAAGGATGTTCTTCAGTAATTTATGGTAGACTCACTGTAGGGTTGAAATATTTTTGAATCATTTAAAAATGAAAGCCACATATTTGTTGACATAAATAAATGTCCATAATAAACTAAATATTATGGGACTTCCATTTGTTTTCCATCACCTTCTTTGTCTTTTTGAAAAAAAAAAGTGTCTCCTTAATTTCTCAAAGCAATGATATTGTAATCCATTTTAATTTTTCTTTTTTTAAAAAAATCAAAAATAAATAAATCATGCTTCCATTCCTCTCAACTGTACTATTGTTAACCATTGTGATAACATACAAGAACAAAGGAGATAGACAGACACAATCTTAAATCCACTGCCAGGAACTACAAAAGCTGGGAAGGAGATTGAAGGAGCTGGGACACAGGAAATGTTACCTTTTCTCTTTTCTGTTGAAGGCGATAGCCCAGAAGAAAGAAGAATATCTGAAGCCATTCCCAATGGAAATATTTTGAGTTCTTCAAACAGAAAATATATTTGCATAAATAATTTCTTCCATAAAGATGGGCTGTATGTTTTTAGAGGCAACATACAACCCTTATCTCAGTGTTTCTCAACCTTGGAGACTTTAAGATGTTTGGACTTCAACTCCCAGAGAAACACTGCCTGATCTGGAAATCTTTAAACTGTGCCCAGTCAAGGTGGGACAGATATTAAAACTGGAAGTAATACACAGGCTAGTTTATTTGGAGGCACTCAATAACAAACATATCAATATAGGGAGGAACAAGTCAAGTTATGCGACATAGATTTCTAATATCCGTAATCTCACATGTTTAATGTACTGATTATGGAAAGCAAGTATAATTAACTAGAAGTCTTAATGCAGGAAGGCATGTATGATTTAGTAGTTATTACTGATCTGTGGTGGAATGAAACTCATGAACAGAATGCAAGGATTGAAGGGTATAATTTATTTAAAAGAAATAAGCCATACCAAAGGAGAGGGGGAGCAACTTATAAATGAAAATAGTGCACTAATGTGTAAAAATTCAGCAATTTAAGAAGGGTTCAACTGTGAACTTTTTTGGAAGAAATAGAGAGTAAAGAAATAAAAAAGAAAACATAAAAGGGAAAAAATAAAAGGGGAAAGAGCAATGAAATGATTATAAGACTATGCCAAAGACTGTCAAGTTCGGGATAAATTCTAGATAATGCTCTCCTGGACTACCTTGATACAGCTTATGGCAATACTAAAAGAAAGACAAAGGAAGGTGTGGTTCTGCTGCTATGAGAAGACATCAGGATTGTAAAAGATTACAAGGAGAGGCCAGAGTTCTCCTATTTTGCACCAGTCTCCTCTAGTGGTGGAATTCAATTTTTTACTGTTGGTTCTGTGGGCTTGGTGGGCATGGCTGGAGGGGGGGTCATGTGACTGGGTGGGCAGTTTCTGTAATCAGAGCAGTTAAGATTAGGCTAGAAACAACACCAGAATGTTTCTTTCCTGCCTTCTTTACAGGATTAACCCTGTAAATTGAAAAAAAAACAAAAACAAAAACAAAAAACAGCTAGGCCTTCTTTTAGAGGGTTCTAATTATTGACTCACCTCGCAGCAGTGGCACCCACAGCCCCACAGAGCAGGAGCCCTTTGTTGGCCCACTTCTTCTGCAGCCACTTGCATCGCCCAAGCCTCTATTATCAGCTGCAAAGGGCTTTCTGGAAGGCATCTGAAGGTGAAATGGAAGCTGGGATGATGTTTGCGACTGGTGGCAAGTGGCCGCAGAAGAAGCAGCCACAGAAGAAGGCAAGGCAGGTGTCTGGGTGTGCAAGGCTTGGTAAGGAGGGCAGCTCTACCCCCCCCATCTCCATCCTAGCTTATTTTTTACCTGTGTGCTTCATCCTGCCCCTGCACCGCAGGGTGGTCAGGGTCTTAATTAGGGCTAATTTTGTAAGTGGGGCTTAATTTGATTGCATGAGCTCAAAAACGTGATAGGGTTTCTTTTCAAAGTGAGTTGTCTTTTTGGAGAAACAGGGTTTATACTGTGCTACATCATTCTCTAAAGAGATTGTCCACTATCCCATATGAAAATCATCAATAAAGAATAGCTCATAATTTTCTGGCTTTACAGATACATTAAAATAGTCTGAATGGCAAAGTAATTGGAGCTTCACCCCTTTTTACATGCATGCAACATGTGTGATGCACATTAAAAAGAGTGATTATTGCAAATGCTTCTTTCTCTGGCAATCTGTTCTATTACTGTTCTACTCTATCATCAACAGAATAACAGAGTTGGAAGGGACCTTGGAGGTCTTCTAGTCCAATGCCCTGCTCTAGCAAGAGATCCTATACCATTTCAGATAAATGGTTGCCCAATCTCTTCTTAAAAATATCCAGTGATAGAACATCCACATTTTTGAAGGCAAGTTATTCCACTGTCAGAAAATCTCTCCTTATTTCTAGGTAGCTTTTCTCCTTATTTCCATTCATTGTTCTGCTTTCAGGTGCTTTGCTGCACCTCTTCTTTATGGCAGAGATCAAGAAGCATCTCTTGAACTTTAATCAACATCTTTCCATACCAATATATAGTTGATAATACTTTTTTTGTGGAGATGTGACCCTCAATCATCCAGAAGATTATATACCTATCTTACTAATTATATTCCATTTTCAACAGCAAACCATGTGAATTAGAGTATTTCCTTCCAGTCAATCTGCTGCATCTGGTATTGAAATTCTTTGAAGCTGGAGGTTCACTATATCCTGAGACATAGGGTGGATTATTGTATCCAAGCCAATATTAAGAGGTGATGAGAGGAATATAGGGATAGACCCAAGAGTAGAGTAGCTTGTCTGGATTTCTTTATAGACTTCTATTTTGTACAGTCACCAACCATTTTGTTTGGTTTTTAATTAGAAATAGCAAAAGAAATTTGTTAGTTAATAAACCTCTAAAGGATTTATCATATGTATGTTGTGAAATGATGGCCAAATAGTGGGAAAGCGTGAGAATTTCGTTGTCTGACTGTTTGATAAACTTACAAAACTCAGCAAATGGAGTAGAAAAATAACAAATTGGACAAGGGTAGAATAGTTCCTCTTTTTCTTTATGTATTTAAAGACTGCTGTCATATCTAATCAATCTTTTTTTTAGATTACATATCGTTCCCCATGGGCTTTCTTTCCTCTGTGCTGATACTTTAGCATTGTCTTCCTCTAAATCTGCTCCCATATTTCCTAAAGCATAATTTCCAGAAGTAGACTTGATACTTGTATATTAGGCCCAATCAGAACAGAAAAGTATTCTATGCATTATTTTGCTTTATTATTAGGTCACATCAATGATTGCACTCATGTTATACAGCATCATACGCATTATAGCACTCAAACTGCAAAAGTAAATGTTTATTTCTAGAACATAGTTCTTATTTATAGGTGGCATAATATTTATTTATCAAATTTAGATAATGTCTATCTCACTAAGTGGTGAGACCATATAGTGGTTAAAATC
The DNA here is from genome assembly GCA_017656035.1 of Myanophis thanlyinensis. NCBI lineage: Eukaryota > Metazoa > Chordata > Lepidosauria > Squamata > Homalopsidae > Myanophis > Myanophis thanlyinensis. The sequence goes on from JAEANM010000625.1 coordinate 10,969, forward strand.
ATAAAAATACACTTCAAAACAGGGTTAAAAACAGACTTTCTATGTCTATGCAAGTTCTATGCAAATCCATGCACATCCCATCCCCAATTAAAATGCAAACACCATTCATATTTCCTAATGGATTAGATTCTGCTCATATTTCTATAGTCATCTAATAGTATTTATTTATTTTCAAATCATTATTTCAACAAAAGAAAAGAAAGCTATTTGGAAGAGTCCCTTCATGCATTTGCATCCTTTTCAAGGTTTTGATGTGAAGCTTGGGAATGCGATCTCATTCCCAGAGCGTTTTAATATTCTTGGTACCAAACTGATCTTAAATTGCTGGAGTCTAACAGTGCCTTAGCACAGTTTTGAACCCAGGGAAATGTCCTGAAACAGAAAGATGAAATCCAAATGTGGCCAGAGTTTCTCTTTTTTGAGAAGACAGTCTAATCAAAAGACTGCTTCACTGGGGATCCAGATGAAAAGGTTGGATCTCAGGACCCTAATGGGAAAGCTGTGCTTGCGTATGAAATCAAAAGGATAAACACAGGAGGTGGAGCTAGATAAGGAAAAATGATTGCGTCCTTGTGTAGAAGTCGTTAAGCTGTTGTCTCTAGCTCACTTTATCTGAGTTATAGCTGCCCATTCATAATAGTGCTAAGCAACAGTTGCTCACCTGGCCAAACAAGGCTCGAAAGAAAAAGATCCATATGCTTGTAGGGAGTACAGCATCATCAAATAGAACCAAGCAAGCAAGCAAGAAAGAATGAATTTTATTGAAGACTGATTGAATTGCTTTTCATTTTAATGAAAGAAGGAAGAGAGAGAAACAGAACAGAAATGAACATGAATCAACATGAAATTAGCATTTTTACAAATATTCAACAAGTTTTACTCCCCCACCCCCCCCACAGAATACTGAATTATGTACCATCTAGGCTCAATTGATGGGGTTAATGGTAATGTTCCTCTGCTACACATTTTCTTCTTCAGTTCTCCTTCATTGTTCTCTGTTGATCAGTGACACAATGCAGGTGATCTGAATGGTAGAGAATGCTTAAAATCAGAAGGTCAGGCCTACTTTTGAACCACTTAAGGGGAAAATATAATAAAATAAAGTATTTACACCATAGAAGCTTCCCATTGTTGGCATCCTAAGCCATAAATTTAAGATATTTACTTTGCCTTATTTTTGTGATTTCTTAAGAAAAATTCTGTCTCAAAGTTTAAATTACTTAATACCAGAGAGACCAAACTGGCCTACAAGAAAAACTGAATGAAGAATAGAAAAGAGACATGGTAGGACAAAGGATTAAATTGCTGATACATTAAAAACCTAGCAGGCAAAACAGATAAGAAGAAGACCTGGCAATGGCTAAGAGCAGGAAAATTGAAGAAAGAGGCAAAGGGGCTAATTCTGGTTATGCAAGACCAAGCATTAAGAACAAATGCATATAAAACCAGAATTGAAGAGATTCTGAAAAGAATTGAAACAGTCAGCAAATGCCATCTCTGCAAAGAAGTTATAGAAACAGTTGGCACCAGGTAAGCTGCTACAAGAATGTTGCACTGAGCAACTACAAAGGCAAGACAAGACAGCAACAATGGTGCATTTGGCAGATTTGCAAGAAATACCATTTGCCTGCAAACAATGATTGGTGGGACCACAACATTGATAAAGAAGAAGAAAATGAAGAAAATAAAGTTTCCTCAGCCTTCAAACTGATAAGCATCTACCACATAACATGCGAGCAAAGATAATACCAACAGTACTAGGCATCTTGGGTATAATCTCAAACAACTGGGGCATCACTTGAACACCATCAGCATTGACAAAATCACCATAAGTGAAATGCAAAAGACAGCCTTACTTGGAACATCCTACATCATGCTACAGTATCTTTAACACCATCAAACAACATTGCCTATCCCAGATTTTTGAGAAGAATTTGGTAGATGGATAATGCCAAATCCAGTCTAAAGAGCTTTGGTGGCATAGTGGTTAGAATGAGTACTGCAGATTACTTCTGCTGACTGCTGGCTGCCTGCAATTTGGCAGTTCAAATCTCACCAGGCTCAAGGTTGACTCAGCCTTCCATCCTTCTGAGGTAAAGTGAGGATCAGATTGTTGGGGGCAATATGCTGACTCTGTAAACCACTTAGAGAGGTCAGTAAAGCACTGTGAAGTGGTATACAGTGGTACCTCTACTTACGAAATTAATTCGTTCCGGAAGCCGTTTTGTAACTTGAAAATTTCGTAAGTAGAGATGCATTTTACCCTATAAATGCCTAATCGCTTGTTCTTTATCTGCACCCTCGAAATATGTTTCGTATCTTGAAACGTATTTTGTAACTAGAGATGATATTTTCTCAAAGACGCGCTTCGTAACTTGAAACTTTCGTAACCAGAGTCTTTCGTAAGTAGAGGTACCACTGTATAAGTCTAAATGCTACTGTTCTTTCTATTGCTAAACATTTGCTTGCCTATGCAATCAACCATAATAATAATTGCAAATAGTAGTTTTACCTGAATCAGCTTACATCCTGCAACAATACCTTTAACACTCTTAAATAACACATCTGTCTATCCCAGGCCTTGGAAGTCTTCAATAGTTGGATGGAAAATGCCAAATCCAGTCTAAATATCTCTCCGACTGTGCAACCAACCATAATATCTCATTATCAAGTTACCAATATTAGCTTATACAATTCTTGAAGAAGCAATTTCTTTTCAGCCAAATCTATTCATTATAAAGTCCCAACTCTTATACAAGAGACTTATTTAAACATTCTGGGGTTATGAAAACAGTATACCAAAAGCTTTTTATATTATTTGAGCTTTCTCTATATCAGATGTGATAACAAGAATGAACTTTATGTGCCTACTTTAATCACCACAGATTTGTGATTAAATCCCTAACCAAAACTTGGTGAATCACTTCATTTATGTTTAAAACATTTTTGGGGTCCTTTCTGGGTTTTTTTCTGACCTCATACACTTTTGTATGTGATCCTCCTCAGGGTTGTCTATAGCAAGGGTGGGCAATTATGGCTCCTTCATGACTCTGGACTTCAACTCCCAGAATTCCTGAGCCAACCATGCTGGCTCAGGAATTCTGGGAGTTGAAGTCCATGAGTCATGAAGGCGGCATAATTGCCCACCTCTGGTCTATAGGATGTGTTAAAAGTCAATATGGTAACCACAATTGTGTGATCGAAGCTTTACTTTCTTTTATGTACACAACACATGCACATAAAATCAGATGACACTGTCATAGCACCAATGCAGCTGCTATCTTGATTTTTTTGACCATACTCAGGGGACATTTCTGACATTGGATATACAGAACGAATGCAAATCTTCATCCCCCAAAGGTACCCCACCCATGCTTGAAGTAAAATTTAATGTAAATGCAGCTTTTAATATGAATTCAGTGTATTTAATGCCACATACTTTTAGAAAATCAACTGCTTCCCCAGGTAATTTTCTAAAAAGATGCAACTCTAAAGTCTGCTGCTAGAAAAATCCTAGCCCCAAATTTCTTGAGAAAATGTAAGATTAAGTCAATGTGGTAAATGCCTCCCTTTTGTTGGCAAATTGCACAAGAATATAAACAGAAAGCCATTTGAAGCATATTTGCAAGACAGATGTTATCCAGACTAAGAGAATCCCAGAATCAATCTAATACTTATCTCATGCACCAAAATATATTATCTTAGCCTTAATAATGCTGTTGTGGTATTTATGTATATCCTGCATTACGTATAGCACAGAAGGGCAGGGAATGTATTTTTGTGAATGATAATCTTTTACAAGACCTAGCACCATGTGACAGACATAATGCAAGATGCCATCAGGTTCAGATTTAGCACAACCACACTGCCTTTTTTTCCAGTATGAAAAGATAATTAATTATGTCTCATCTTGGGACAATGCCACAAAGCAATGCTATATTTCTCTTTCATTACAAGTTCAGCATCACCTTTCCCATTTTATCTTTACAGAAATCCTGTGAGATAGGAAGGGCTAAAAAACACAACTGCCCAATGTGAACTATGAACTTTCATGGTTTAGTGATGATATAAGTCAAAAATTCTCCTAGTCCTATTCCAATATATTATCCACTACATTGCAGTTTCTGGCAATCTGGCCATTTTCTCATGTCATCCTGTTTGGAACTTATTCTCAGAAATGTTATGGATGAAAACTTGTTGAATTTCTGGCAGACATCATGAATTTAGTTTTCTGTTGTACCTGATTTATTTAGCTGCTTTGCATGTAAAAAGTATGATTCATGCTGCAGCCAAATACATTTGTCCCATGGTCCTACCTTCAAAACAGCTGGTCTTAAAACATCCTTGCATCTTTGCATCCTTCTATCCTTCCTAATAGATGAGCAGGCTACTGAAGCAGTAATGTAAGAACCACATTACTAGCATTTTGTTTCTGGGCACATCTTACTGTATTGGGATGGTGTTTAAGGCTCTGGAAGCTTAGATTCAGCTTAGATCACTGCCTCCTATATTAGATTGCCTGCTGATGGAGAAACATTTCTATATGTTAAAACAGTGGCAGAAATACAATTGATTTGAACAAGAGTAGAGACCTCAGTGGCTTCACCTAAATGCCAGAACTGCCTTTCTCAGGAGACTACGATAGTTTCCTCTATAGTAGTTACTGATTACTGGTAGTTCTACATGCATGCATGCATGCATGCATGTGTACATACATACATACATACATACATACATGTGTGTGTGCGCACGCGAGCAAACAATATAATTTTTACTTGAAATTATACATCAGCCATTGCTGATATATTTCTTTTTATTTTACATGCACCTTTCAACCTTTCTTTATCATTTGTCATTGCTGCCCCCACTCTTTTACCACCTTTAAATGCTGTTGCTTGATACTGTGATATGAGTAATTATGAGTAATCTGTAGAAGGGCAGCATGCAAAATTTTTATATAAATGTGTAAGATTTTATTTATTTATTTGCACATTTATGTATACTATCTCATATTACGTAACAATCCAGTCTGAGCAGAAATGGTTGTTGGGCTACTTCACCAAGCTGAAGGTAAAGGCTGATGAGAAATGACTTCATGTTGCTTAAAATATTAACATGCCATTAGCATGAATGTGCGGCCTATTATCTTGGAGGGAGTACACATAAGTTGGATTTGATTTACAGCCCATCTGATGGCGACTTTCAGAGGCATTCTAAATTCTTCCTAGGGTTCAGGCCAGAGGAGGAGAAGCTCTTCTTTCAGGTCTTCTTCCAAATGAGCAGCAGAAAGTGGTGGCTGGCAGCCACCAAAAGGCAAAAGAGTGAAAGAAGCTAACAGGATGTTAAGTGAGCAGGATGAGAGGCTTGACAAGTTGTCAGTTTCACTTGAGCAAGATGAAAAGAAAGTGTGTAGACAGGACATTCTTGATGTATCTCAAGGCCTGACAATTCCCAGTCGATGCATCTGGCTGATCCTGCCCCCCTCCCCTTCTTTTCTCTTTTTCGAGCAGGGAGGATCCTATTTGTTTTCTTAAGACTGTTAAGATCTTCTAAGTACCACAGTCACCATCCTATGATTGAAAGTGACAAATGTAGGCAACCCTATTTAAAACCTGCCTCTTTGCATTAGCAGAAGTATCAACTCAACTTCTACAATATTTTACTACTCTGGTTTCCCCCGCCTTCCTTTCTTCTTAAATGCTGGTTTACATAAGAAGGACTGAATAGATATCAGGGAAACGTCTCTCCGCCAGGATTCCCTCGCTCCCTCTGCCCCATTAGCTGCTGTCTTAAAAATGCCAAGCAAAACAGAAAATGACAGCAGTGCGGCAGCAGGCACAAGGGCCAAATACCCAAACAGCTGAGCCAGGGCTGTATCCAAGAAGCCTGCTGCCCTTGCAGGGAGCTGAACATTAAAGACACACAGATGCGCATATTGACTTAGATCAAAAAGAGCTGCATTTTGAGCCAGGATTCAGCCTTACAAGCAAGCATTGCTGCATTGAAAATTACTTCTGCATTATTATTTTTTTTGGGGGGGGGGGAGAGAGGCGGGGGGATAAAATTCTATTTTTATACCACTTGCTGAAAAAGACACTGCTTTTGAAATGTTTAAGATGACAGAAATTTGTTGACTGTCCTTTTTATTTCCTTATATATTTCTTCACTTATGTAATAGCTGTATAGGGCAACTCAATTCGTACAATAGGTCTCTGGGCAACATGGTGTTGCACATTTGCGTCTCCAGTCTTTCATTGTAGTACAGTCCTCTCTGCAGCTTCCCTTCAGTTAAATCCCCAATGAAAGGATCATGGGAGGATTTTTTTTTTCCATGGGGCTTGTTCAAACAAGTAGTCAGGGAAGATTGATAAATATTTCATAGAAAACCAACATTAAAAAAGTAAGTTCAAACTACAAAGTAAAGTAAAATAAGGTGTTAGTGCATTCCAAAATGCTTTAAGAATGGGAGGTGGGAACAGAAACTCTTTTTTGCAATAGAATGAAATGTTGGGGAAATTTGAAATATTAATATTACTAGATATGTTCTGTTTAGGGCCAGCTGGCTAAAGTATAATGGAGGATGTGAAACGTGGTCAAACAGTGGGTCAGGTGAGCCCAGGTGGTTGCTTGCTGTGTATTCTGAGCTAAAAATACCAGGAATAGATGAAAAGAGACACAGAAGACCCCCTTTCTCTTAGAAAGTTGTGGAACATGCAAATGAATGTGTAGAAGCAAATGAGGTTTCATATTTAACCTAACAGGGTTGGATCTGAAATTAGATGCATGCACAAAGTCTGTTAGAACAGATTCTTCCACCTCCCTAATTTATAACAATATCTGCTTGTTCTTGAGAGTAGTGGCCCCCAGCCTTTTGGGCACCAGGGACTGTTTCCATGAAGATTTTTTTCTGTGGATTGGAGAGAGCATGATTTTGTGTGCTGCCTGCATCCTGTGGATAGGGCTACACTTGTCTGCGCAGCTGATACCAGGGGTTGGAGACCCCTGACCTAGAGGCTCGGCAAGGGGGTTCCTCAATTTGACAGAATTTAAGCTTCTTTGATGAGTACATATCTACTCAGAGAAGGTGATTCATTGAGATTCCCCTTCACTCAGTGTCATTGCACCATCACATAAATGCCCTTCCATTTTTATGTAGAGTTGGCCATAAGGAACTCTGGGAAAGAAAATTAGCTTGTGCTTGCATATGGTTTAATCCAAAGTGCGCTATTTTAAAAACTCTCAAATTGTAGAAGAACTGGCTTCCTATTTTATCTTCCATGGAACAAGTTGGCCTAAAACACACATTTCTTAAGATAAAGGATGAGATGGCAACATCTTATTTCATATGCAGAATCTGGATGGATTGGCATATGGATTGGAATTTTTCAGACACTTTCCATGAAGTGACAGTGTACAATGTAACTGAGATCAACAGGTTTTTGCGGGGCTATAATATGCAAAATATACATCTGATCTCCAGTAGAAGAAAATAGTTTTTGTTGTGCTCAAAAAGAACATTTAATCTCTGCAGAATCTGCTGACTGTTCCACTTTGCTGAATGGTGGAGTCATCTGTATTAGGGAATTTGAACCAGGATGAAGTCATTAGCAGGACATTTATCAAGTATTGGATAATTTCAGACCTATTTAGTTCCAGAACTAATACTATAACTATTGTCTTCAAATTGTCCTATGCCCCATACATAATAAACACCTATTCCCAAAAACTGGATATACCATAGAGGCATTATTAATCACCTCCTTTTGAAAATTAGCCACATTGTTTATGCAACCTGGGTGAAGGGCATCAAAGAAGATGTCAAGGGGCAGTTAGAAGCCCTGCCTGGCTCATCTTATTTAGAAACCCTTCCCTATTGTGATGGCAGAGTAAGGAATTTTTGCTTTCAAAACAAAGCTGAATTTGAAAACTTTGATCTTCCCTTTGTAGTCTTTAGTTTGCATAAAGAAAGACCCAGATAAAGCCTTGCTTGAAAAACAGGTTATTTATAAGCCAGCTTGAGTCTCCATTAAATCTTAAAGGCTTTATTAAACTGATTTTCAATGCTCATGGAAAAGTAGCTTTTCTTCTTTCTCACACAGCTTCCAGAGGACCAGATGAACAAGTTGGCGGTGTGGCAAGGGGTATAAAGAGCAGCTGACATACATTTTCTAGCATCTGGGCAGAGCTTATTTAATGATGTGCCTAGTAGAGCTTTTAAAAAATGCAGGATAAATTCAAAATACTCCTATGTTCAAGGAAGGAAAAAAGTAACACTTATTAAAATAACACCCACAATGTATTTGTATCCAGAGTAAAAAGCAATGCAGAAGTTGACATTTATGTGATCCCTGTAGGAATAGGCTTACAAATGGTTTTTTTTTCTATCTTACTTTTTAGCCTAACAAGAAGAAATGAAGCAAGTGATTCCTACTCTACCCTACCTTAGGATTATCACATTGTTTTCCTGGTCATGTCCCTGTATTTCATTTAAGCAGAGGAGAGTGTTATAATAGATTTGTATGCTTGTAAAAGTGTTAACAAATGCCATGAGAAAATATAAAAAGTATGGAGGCAAACATTAGAATTAAAAAGAATAATTTTAATATTAATATTAACAGAAAAAAAGCCTACAATCAAGAAAATGACTGATTAAGGTTGCTTTTAGTGGCATATCCCCAATTTTGGATTGCCCCATTGTGAGTCAGATCACCAGGTGTTATTGGAAATCAGGAATTGATGACACCATTCTGTAGTCCCCCAGCTTGTTTTAAATATGACTACTACCTGTGTTTTGTTGCTCCATGCTCAAGATAATGTTCATCAGCTTGTATTAGGTAAATCATTGTGGTTTGGTTTTCCTGCTGCTTCTTACTTTCTTGTAGACAAATCTCTGTAGTTTAATTGGCTCCTGCAAGCTGTGTCTATGTGTTGCCTGTGACCTACAGTGGCAGAGAAATCCCATAGGTCAGAAGTTACTGCCCCAAAGGACTCTAATCTCTGCTGTGGCTACTGTTAACAATGTTGTTCCAGAACTACTGTGGTTATAATATTTGCCCAGTGGTGAAATTAATTTTTTTTACTACCGGTTCTGTGGGCATGGCCACAGGATTAAACATCACCAAGCACAGAATTAAATTTCACCAAAGTTGCAATGTAATAAGGGGAGAGGCAGTTTCTGTGAGCAAGGCAATAAAGATTAGGCTAGAAACAAATTAACCCTGCAAAGTGGGGAAAAAAACAAAAGGAGATTTCTTCTAATAACCAGTTCTATAGAACTGGTGTGAACCAGCTGAATTTCACCTATGCATTTGCCTGACATGTAGAAAGTAGTGTTTTTGCACCCAAAAATACACTGGCAATTGAAGCAGTTATGTTACATATGTCAAATACCTTATATTCTTTGCTACTGGTGTAGCCATATTCTGCATCAATTGAAGCTTCTGGGTGCTCTTTAACAGCAGTCCAATGTAGAGCCCATTGTAGTAGTCCAGATGAGAGGTTACAAGGGCATGAGTGACTGTGACCAAATTTTATCAATTTTGTTCTTCATTTTTCTTACATACCCACTTTTCTGTTATCCTTAAAAAAACCCAACCTAATTATTACACTGTTAAAATTCTGACATCCCCCCCCCCCAGTTTTCTAAAATCTTTCCCAGACTGGGAGGAAAGCCTTCTATAGAGCTATAGAGCTGTGGTGGCGCAGTAGTTAGAGTACATACTGCAGACTACTTCTGCTGATCACTGGCTGTCTGCAGTTTGGCTGTTCGGGTTTCACCAGCTCAAGATTGACTCAGCCTTCCATTTTTCCAGGGTGGGTAAAATGAGGACCCAGATTGTTGGGAGCAATATGCAGACTCTGTAAATGGCTTAGAGAGGGCTGTAAAAACATATAAGTCTAAGTGCTATTGCTATTGCTATATCAAGTGACAAGAAAAGTGATGAAACAGTCAACTTGTAAAAACAACAACAGTGTAGCTGAATAGGAATAGATTATGGAAATAATAATTCATAAATAGATAAATAGTTTGGAATCAGATGCAATTACAAAACAGCTGGAACATCACTTGAACACAATCCTCATTTATCAAAATCACTATCAATCAATTGCAAAAGGCAATTTTATTTGGAATAGCTTATATCCTATGACAATACTTTTAATACCACCAGACAACAGTATTTACCTATCCTAGGTCCTTGGGAAAGACTTGATAGAGGGATAAAAATGCCAAATCCAATCTCAACATCTGGCTGACTGTGCAACCACCACCACCAACAACAATAATAATGTTTGCTGAGTTTTAGATTGGTGAATGCCAGCATCTCAGGGAAGTGAGTGATTCTTATAGGTGCAGCAAATATTATTTAGCTAAAGATGTAAAAATTCATGAAACTTGTCTGCATAAATATACACTTTGATGCTTTAACACTGCATATATATGCATTTAAATTTAAATTTATATGCATATAGAAAGAAAAGGAAAGCAATTAGCAATTGCATTCCTAGCACAGAAAGCTGGGAGGGCACAACACATGGAAATTGAACAGAGAAAGGTCAGGGTAGCTGGCAGTCTGGACCAAATACCTAGCAGATTGATCCCAAAGTAGCCCAATCTAGGCAAAGTAGCCCAATCGAGATTTATAGCCAGCTAGCATTAGCATGGGTAAGGAGCATCTTAAGGGTACAATGAGGATGCTATCTGCACTTGTGATATGAGCTTGCCATTTTCCTTCTGAATAATTTGAGCCACTTCTGAATATAAGTGATTTATGGTGTTTGGGCAGAACGTCTGAGATTCCAGACATCTTTGTATAGTATTTCTTTTATCTCAAATTTAAAAGTTTGACATATCTGAGCAATTCTTCATGAATTGAAATGCCAGACAATGAAAAGGTCCAGTTTTATGTCTGTCTGCTGCAGTTTCTCCTTATTGTGGTGTCTTAGACTTCTGCATTGGGACAAACGGGTATATTGAAGAAACATACCAAAATCTGTTTCTGTGGCCGATAACTATGACCAATTATGTGCAGTTGGTGGCTGACAGAGAACTTCCTAATACTGTAACAGCATAGAAGGAATGATGTTCAGCCAGCCTATTCAGCATGGGATCTTTCACTGTAAAAATATTTCTTCCTCTTTTTCCCACCCACTCTTTCGATTTGGAAGATGCAGGAGGAATATTCCCATCACTTAATGGATGACTTTTGGTTTAGGAGTTCCCAATGTTACCATTTTCCTTTTCTGATATTTTTCCTTTTCTTCTGATTTATATCAAGACCAGAATATGCCGAATGTTCCTCCCATTTAAAATATAACCATTAAATAGCTTCTCCTGTATCTCTTTTGACAAAGGACAGTATTAAGCCCAAGAATCTGGTGAGAGTGTGTACAATGGCTGAGTGTGGCAAGGAGACAGTGCTCTTCTGGTTGTATTCCCTGGGCTGATAGCACAGTCAGGTTGTCCTCTGCCTTTCCTGCGACTTGACCAGATACATGGCTCTGTAATGGCTTTCTCTGAGGCCAGGGTTCCTTACCAAACAACCATTTTCAGTGTCCCGATGTTATTTAATTGACAAGTCTGCTGCACAAAGTTGTCTTGGCATGTAAAAGCAGCACTGAAGTAATAAAATAAAACAACTGAAAGCCTTCATTCCTCATATGAAAGCGTGAGGAAATAAAATCTGGGTTTCAGAGGAGGCAACAAAGTCAGGCGGAGGAAAAGAAGAGGCTCATTTTAGAGGAGCTGGGCAGGAGGGAATAGCTTTCATAATGATAATATCTAGAAACATTTGTTATAGAGATGGGGAGAAGAATCGTCCATTAAAATATTATTAGAGGTTTTGACTATCTGTCAAAGTCAAGATACATGCCGTCATAGTTTCATATGACTTTTTCATGTTCCTTGACATTGACATCTCTCTTATCTATCCAGTGTTTTTGCAAATTTTATTGCCTGTTTCACAGTCTGTTCTGTTTTTCCTTCTTGCTTTGATTTCTCCTGTCCATTCTCAATCCTCTTTTCCCAGCACCCTTGTTTACCTTGGCCTGTCCATTTCTCAACTCCTCCTACGCTAATCTCTTCCTGCTTCAAACCTTCCAAATACAGAATCTTCTGCCCGCAATCCTTGCTCGTCTCAGATTAGAGGAATCAGGATCCCTGTTAGTCTGGATCCTTTGTTATACGATATAGGGATATTTAGCTGATAATATACTGATAATCATAGCTGGACAACCCTCAGCCTCTAGGCTCTGGATTGGCATTTCTCACAGTGGCTAGCTAAACAGTGTGATCAGCTGGCTGGCAGGGAACTGACTGTTGGTTTCCAGGTGCTGATAGAAAACTAGCAGTTTATTCCCCTCTGGCCAATTGATCAATTGCCCAACAAGAATATTATCCTTCCATAGACATTAGGAAAAGGGGAAGCTGTTGTTAACAGCAGGAAACATGAATAGAATTGCAGAAAGGAAAAGAGCAAAACTTTCATCTTTTCTATTAAATATTTCTGGTCCCACATAGTGAGAAACCTTTAACTGAATTGTTGGATATGGGGACACTTGCTGAGTTCCATCCCCCCCCCCCGAGCATTTCAAGATAACAGTGGGAGGGAGATGAGGAATGGAAAAAGGTCAAAGTAATATATTTGTGTCTGTGTATGTACAGTATGTGGGAATGGATATGCCCAGATGTCCCAAAGGTGCTTTTCCAAGAGGCAACTGGGTTTCTTGTTTTTCTTTGAAGACATTTTACTTCTCATGCAAGAAGCTCCTTGAGCTGAAGAAGAAAGTTCAATTGCCTCTTGAAAAAGCACCTTTGGGACAACTTTGACCTGAATGACTGAGAATCTCCATAGATGATATACTCAGACGCAAATGGACATGGGTATCTGTTCACTTTGTGAGCCTCACACTAAAATAGTTGTCCTCCTTTGTGTTACAACCTAAAAGGCTGCAAATTGCCAGTTGTCACCTCTTTATTACATTGAGATTTTAAAAAACCCACATAACATACCTATCTGAATGTATTAAAATAGCTATTGCATAATTAGGGAGCTAGAATTAACTTTTTGAATTGAAATTATGAATGCTTTTTGTATTACCATGGAACACTGTTAACTTGAAGGTATGAAGCATACAAAACCCTGCCATCTCCTGTGTTCCCTTGATGTAATTTTTCTTCCCAAATCCAGCCTCGCTGAATCTTACCTCAAAGGCAATGATCAAGTTGTATCTTTTTATATGACAGTGTTTCCCAAGTAAAAGAAATGATTCTTTTTCTCAGTCACTTTTCAAAAAGAAAGAAACACATTTAGTCGAGGCCGTCGTTAAGATATGATATAAAGTTGTTTTATGTCCTGGCTAATACTAATATCCAGTCCTGTAGACACACTTGGGCTTGAAGTGGCCAAACTGTTTAATCACTTTTTTTGCATTCAATTAAGCAAGTGAGACCTCATATCTTCAACTGCAAGTGTAATTGTCCCATGTGCTCTTTTGTTTTATTCATTCTCTTCCATTCCATTAATTCTCTCCCTGGTTTTCTGTCATCCTCCTTCATACCCCATCAGTGTTCTATACCCCAGTGAATGTGTTCAGCCTGTATTTATCCTCCCTATGCTTTTTTCCCCCTAGAAATAATTTCTGCTTCTGTGAACAATTGTATTCTCCCCAGCCAGTGATCCCTCTTTTTGTGCATTGATGGTGCTGTTTTGGTAACAGAAGAATCTGCAGGGAGAGAATAAATCCATTCTTCCAATGTAAATTTCTGGAGCTTTATTACTGCTTGTCCCTTCAGCTTTTCATCATACATTTCTGGCTATGGGACTATCAATTAGTCAACATTTTCTTTGTTCCTCAATTAGTCAACATTTTCTTTGTCCCTTACCTTAACATTCAAAAGTGAGGGGAATACCACAATTTGAACCAGGTCTTCTCTGCACTCTATCCTGCATTCAACTGTAGGAGCATTGCAACTGACAGAGAATGATGGTTCATTTGGAGTGAGATCTGCACACCCAGTACATAGTGATACTACATCAATTATTTCTCTTCATCTAGAACAAAATGAATTTTCAGTGTAGTAAGTATCATCAAAGGAAAAATTATCCTTTATATAATAAGTGAAAAAGAAATCACTGCAGCAAAACAAAGTACTTGAACGTTCAGAAGAGTCAGAAGTATCAACTTTACCTACATTCTTTATGTATTTATTTATGTCGACATTACATAATAAAACAAAAGAATTTTACTTCTTCTACACTGCTTTAGATAATAGATAAAAGGACTACTTTTAAAAATGGAATCTACTATGTAATTCATTTCTTTATTTGTTCTTACCCTGTTATTGTTGTCTTGAACTTTTTCATCAAATACCTGCATACCTTGGGTGCAATAAGAGATGATTCCAATAATTGCAGGAAAAGCCAAGAATTTTGAATGGAAGGTCCTTTATGAAAAAGGTTTGGGAAACAAATAGACTGATTTCTTTCCAGGATAGTATTGCTGTTTGCTGAGGAAGGAAATCAAAAATGCTCTGTCTATCTGTCATTTGCTCAGGCAAATTGATACTAATATATCAGATTCTGTTAGGGATACCCAGTATACTGAGCGCAGAGAGAGAGTTTGCTTTGGAGTCATAGAATTCAGTGGCATGAAGTTACCTCAGGGCATATTGGCACATTCTTCCTCTAATAATTTAAAAAAAAAAATCAAGGAAAAACAAAAGGATGTCTGAATTGGCTACCAAGCTCCACTTTTATAGTGATCAAAAGATTCCTTTTCTTCAAAAATATGTCATTGAAAGTAACAGCAATCTGCAATGGATTCTATATCATTTGTACCTTTTTTTCTGACTGAATGAAAATGTATAGAATGCACTGGGTTTCTTTTTTATGCTTCACCAAATACCAACCTATATTTAAAATGGGACATACCTCAAAATAAATAATACAGTTGATAGCAAATCTAGTTTCCTCTACACAACCTCATAGACACCATGTGTGTGTACTTCTGGAAAAGCACACCACAGTTTGCACACAGTCACAAATCACTGTGGTGGTGGTTGTGAAGACTTTTTTTTCATCAGAATTCAATAATTTCTGGAAGATTAATAATACTGCATCTTTAATTAACATATTATTTCTCAGGAGGTCCATTGAAGAAAATGATTCATGTTAGATTCTTGAAATTCTAAGGTTGAAATTCTAATTCACTTCTAAGGTTGTTAGTGTTTGAGTTTCCTTTAGAGTAGTTTTTTTAATCAAATGTTTTAGGAAATAGAATAGTAGAATAGTAGTATAAAGGAAAATCAGTTTTGTGGAAAGCATCAGTCTGCTCTATTATATTCCTTCTCTTCCAGCTCCATAGCTAGCTCCAAATTCAGTGAGTTGTGGGAGGGAGAACTGGCCAAAGAATGGAGGTCCTTGGATAAAAACTAGTGTGATATCATTTCTGTAGCATTTATCAACTATAATCTGCTGATCATAAATCGTCCCCCAATAAGTGTATTTACAAAATTATTTTATATCCTTATCTTTTTGGTTCATGCTATCTTATTGATATCACCCTCACTCTTCAAGGTACTGTATTGTGGGGTAGCCACAGTAGTTGCCCATCCAGACAGAATAATAACCACCCACAGTACATTCAGGTCAGGTGAGAAGCATTTAGATAGGAATGAGGAATGATAACAATGTCAAGGAAAGTCAAGTCCCACTCAAAGAAGAGGAGGGGCCAAGAGCTCACAGACTTCCCAATGCCTGAATGACAATGCATCCCTGATTAATAGGCCCACCTTCCCATTTCTCTTCCTTTATTCCTTGTGATCCTTTTCATACTTTTTCTTGAGAATAAGAAAATATTGTAATTATAGAATTTAACCAAGATTAGTCCATCATATGCTTCATTCAGTTTGGGGATTTCATAAAAAGTAGAGGAGAGAAAGAATTAAACAGGAAAGATATAAGAGATTTAAAAACTAATCAGCCACTATTTATGTAAATGCCTTCCACAAAAATGTCACAGGGATTTATGTTACAATAAGATTGCACTCACGTGCAATAGGGAGATTGACACCAAATCATTTTGCAAGTGCTATGAAGTTGCTCACTTGATTTGTTGAAAGCTGTACAGCTTGTTATAATGAGTGTGATGTTATCTCTTCTAACAAAGTACCAGATTTGGAAATCTGTGGTGTGACCATATAGTTTTAGAATGGGGTATGCCTTCAATAGATGGTATATTATTTGATTTATTAATGTGGCTCTGCTGCATAGGGGGAAAGGTGTGTGTGGGGGTCTGTTAAATAGAGTGCTGTACTTCTTCCCCAGTGTCTAACTTCACTGGAAACAAGAATACATCATTATTATTTCAATTTAGAATAATAGTTTTCCATGTAGGTTTTATGCATTCACCCACCCAATCTTCATTTAGGATTCCTCTGAAACCTTTCTCGATTTGTCAATAATAGTAGATTATCTTGTCTGAAAAGATCACTCTAATTGTGCAACGTCTCCCTGAAGAAGCCATATGGAAACATGGATCAAATTCTTGTGTACAGATTAAGTTCACTCAGACCTGGGAAATTTATTCATCTTTTTAATATATTGAAGTCCCCTGAATGAGCCAAATGAAAAGCACCATGGAAATTAAAATTGTGGATGGTACTACATGGAGCAATGAGTCAAGTTTTCAGTAAATGATTAAGTTTGGGCCACCTGTTTAAAAGTAAAGTAGTCTGGCTATGAAGGTTTGTGAACAATCAAAGATTATTGGAAGGGATGTTATCTGCAGACTTGTTTCATAGGCTATCTTGTCCAATGTAGCTTCTCCTCATCAATAACACCAAACAGCAACCAATGCTTTTCTGTGCATTTAATTCAGAATATATTTCTTGTCCCGCCAGGCAAAGATGGCATAAAGGCTTATTGT
The DNA here is from genome assembly GCA_017656035.1 of Myanophis thanlyinensis. Classification (NCBI taxonomy): domain Eukaryota; kingdom Metazoa; phylum Chordata; class Lepidosauria; order Squamata; family Homalopsidae; genus Myanophis; species Myanophis thanlyinensis. The sequence continues at coordinate 27,895 of JAEANM010000625.1, forward strand.
ACCTCCATTATCAGTTAGTTGTGGCACTTGGAGATTAGATTGTAGGATTACACGGACAGGTTTATATCCTGGGGAAGATCAATTGATACTAGAGGTTCATTGATGACAGACGACTGATTTCAGGCAATGAAGCACTAGCAGAGAAGGAAGAGAAGCAGCTGTGAATGGGCTACAAGAAAAGTGTGCCAGACATGTGAAAAAGAGTCTTGCTGCAGGAAGAGCAGCAGTATATTAATGGTGGTCCCTGGTAACTATGCAAAGAATAGTAAAAGAATATCGAACATAGAAACAGAATAACAGAGTTTGAAGGGACCTTGGAGGTCATCTAGTGCAACCCCCTGTTTGAACTGGAGTGTCTACACTATACCATTTCAGATGAATGGAAGCCTCTTCTTGAAAGTGTGATGGGGATAAAAAAAGGGGGGGGGGAAGGAGAACCAGATATATCTCCTACATTTTTTTCTATCGAGGATTTAGGAAGCAGTACTGTGTGAGATCTATTTAGTGTTACACTTGAACAATATTGCCACTACAATCCATTGCCATTCTTACCAGCCTTAAATTCAGAGGTGAAATTCAGCTGGTTTGCACTAGTTCTATAGAACTGGTTATTAGAAGAAATCTCCTTTTCTTCCTCCACTTTGCAGGGTTAATCCTGTAAATAAGGCCATTGTCTCTAGCTAGCCTAATCTTTATTGCCTTGCTCACAGAAACTGCCTCTCCCCTTATTACATTGTAAGTTTGGTGAAGTTTAATTCTATGTTTGGTGATGTTTAATCCTGTGGCCACACCCACAGAACCGGTAATAACAAAATTTCACCACTGCTTAAATTGGACTAATGATAACTTCATAAAAGATGAAGAACTGTCACGATCACTAGCTGCCACATGGAAGACTGAACAGGATTAGCATACCAAACAGGAAATTGGAGAGCTGTGGATTATTGTGAGAGTTTGTGAATATTTTTGCAATGGGGGAAAAGGCATTTGCCAACACTATACACTTCCTTAAAAGGTAGAACTTCTCCTCTTCAGAATGGATTTCAGCAAACTATCCTATAACATGGTTTGTTGTTGTTGTACTCTATACTATAATTCCTGAATTGAACGTGGATTTAAACCAGTGTTTCTCAACCTTGACAACTTTAAGAAGGGTGGACTTCAACTCCCAGAATTCCCCAGCCAGCGAATGCTGGGAGTTGAAATCCACTCATCTTAAAGTTGTCAAGGTTGAAAAACACTGATTTAGACCAAGTGACAATTACTGTCCTTTCTAATTTATAGCTGCAATGTTATAAAGCACTTATCCTGATCTGTTGCAAATTTACTAGCTAAATTTGCACAACATAGTAAACTTGGTTTGTTTTAAACCTGATTGTTCTTGTTGCCACTGCTGTTGATTTGTGAGTTAATCTATTGTTTGATACATTTGGCTTGTTTATGGTTCAATGCATTGCACCAAACCAAAAAGAGAATTAATCTAGAAGCCTGATTAATAGTATAGCTTAAACATAAACTGTGATTCTACATCCCCTACTACTTCTGGTATCTAGGTCACTATGAAATGAAATGTGGCCATCAGGTTTTCCCACTCATATATAATTTATCTCAACAGTCATTTTTAGTTCAAAATGGGAACAATTGTGGAATGTATGCAGGACCTTGAGGAAAGAGGGAAGGGAAGCGGTCTAGGAAACAATCACACAGGAGAGGCAGGCAATCTCAGTGGCTTAATGGTGAGAAAAAGAAACTTAAGTCCTAATGGCTTAAGCAGAGTTGATCTATTCGTTCAGTTGCAGTGGGATGTTTATACTTTGAGATTCGCAAAATTATGTTAATATAGCCTTACAATAAAGTAGAATTAATTCATCAAGTCCTGTTTTCTGTCTGTTTTAGCTGAGAAGGTTGACAGAAATACAGCTGATATCTGAATCTGGAAACTTGCTGTTATAGTTCAGATTCTCCCTCCCTTCCCCTTCTACAGCAAACCCACAGCTCACGCAACATGTCAAGAATTAAAAGGTAAAGTTTGAGATTTGTGGATGTGCAGGCTATGGATTTTTAATGAGATTGTTGGCAGGTTAAAGTTCTTACCAAAGAGCCTATGATTGTTGGTATAAATGAAAGGCTGGGAAAGAGTCCAGGAATAATTGAAAACAAAGCTTCACAGCCTTTGCCTGAAAATGAGAAGCTGCATGGCAGTGCTTTCCAATACGCACAAAGGTATTTCCATAGACAGATTAACTATCCTGGGGAGAGCACAGAAAGAATCTGGGAGAATGTTCACTACCAAGCAAGCAAAAATGAAGGTGGGTTCATCTTAGACTCGGTGCTCTTAAAATAATGAATTTCCAATGCCCTGATGTAGAAAGTACACCCAATGGTGTTGCTGGCATAGGATCCGGTGGCAGATGTCAGGGGACATACCCAGTAGATGAGTCTTCAAACCCAGCATGACTGGCATGCCACATTTTGAACATAGTGAAATAATACATAATGCCATGAAAAGAATTCCCTTGCCCTGCCTAAGACTGAACTGCTGCTTCCATAGCCAGCCTTATCAAGAGCAAACATTAGAGGTTCTTTTCAGATTTTATAAACCCATCCATAATTACCATCCTTAGGCAAAAGTATATTCACTCAACTGTTTCTATAGATTAGAACAATCTTCCTGAAATGTACGTCTTGGGATAATTAAAATTGTAGCCCAATATTTTTGGACCATATCGGTCTAAGGATGGATTAAAATTACAGTAATAATCAGCAGAGGAATGTCACTGGGCAGGGACCAGGAAAACTGCCTTGTCTGGTGTAGGCCCTGCCTTCTAGAAAATCCCCCCTTTAGAGATTAGAATCATCCTGACCCTGCTAGCCTTTCATAAGGCCATGAAGACCTTGTTATATGCCGGGACCAAGACCCATGAATGTGTTAAGGACCCTCTTTTGTGGTGATATTAATTACCATGACAATAGTTTTACTTGGTGACCACATATACCTATTTTCAGAGGTGGGACTAAAATAATTTAACAACTGGTTCTCTGCCCTAATGACCAGCTGAACCAGCAGTTCTCCGAACTGCTTAGAAAGTTAACAACCGGTTTTAGTGAATAGGTGCGAACTGGTTGAATCCCACCTCTGCCTATTTTATATTAAGAGTTTTGTTAAACAGTACCCTACCCAGCATTACTTATTAGATGGGTTGGCTATAGAAATAAACTAAACAAACAAACAATAACAAAAATACCTTTCAGAATTATTTTTGCTATTATTATTGATTGCAGCCTTAAAAATAATTTAAAATCAAGAGAGGTTTGGTTCTGAATAAAGTTATCTTTGACTTGCAAATTTACCAGGATCCTCAACTGTGATCCTTAGCTACCCACTTTTAGTCAAAAGGTAAAACCTCAGAATCCTGAATTTGTACAAACCAAGCAAGCAAGCAAATATATTTGATATTAAGAGATGAGCTAGTTTGTACTATGCTGAATGTTAACAGTAATTGTAACCATATTGTTATATGAGTGGATGTTGTAAAAAGAGATCAGGATAAGCAAAGAGAAAGTAGCTTTGTTTTTTTTTTTAATAGATATAAAGCAATCCCACAAGACAGACAAGAAAATTAATCATGGAGGATTTTAATTACCCTTATATTAATTTGGAAAGAATCTATGCAAAAGTTTCCATCGTGCACTGTTTGTCAAATAATGTCTCATATCTACTTTGAGGATACTCAGGTCTAAAGCAGTGGTGGAATTCAATTTTTGTTACTACCGCTTCTGTGGGCGTGGCTTGGGGGGATCATGTGACTGGGTGAACAGTTTCTGTAAGCAGGGCAATAAAGATTAGGCTAGAAACAACACCAGAATGTTTTTTTCCTGCCTTCCTTATAGGATTAACCCTGTTAAGTGGAAAAAAACAAAAGGAGATTTCTTCTAACAACCGGTTCTCTGAACTGCTTAGAAAATTTACTACCGGTTCTAGTGAACCTGCTAGAACCTGCTGGATTTCACCTCTGATCTGAAATCTAATGATCATTGTATCCCTTTTAGAAGGAGACACACTACTGTTCTCATTGTGAAATATGCCAAAGTGAACACTGTTTTTATGCATATAAAGCTAAGATTGAAGTGCATCACTGCAATATATTTTGCTTATCCAAGCAAGATGGTTGCATATTCAAAAGAGAAGCATGTTATTGGCTTTGAAAACTCACTTCAATATATTTTTTTGAAAAACTATTTGTAAATTATGGTAATCTTAATTTTAACAAGATGAGATAAAATTAAATTAAAATGTATCACTTGTACTGCATCATGCTTTTTGTTTTCAACTAAAATTAATTCAGGTTTCTAAAGACAGCTGTGGCTACTAATGTCCTCACCATTGTCATGGTGCCCTCCATACCGCACCGACAATGAAATTATTCTGTCACATCATATGATGTTCTCCACTCAGCTGTGCCACTGAATATGGAGCAAGAAGCTCCAATAACTTTTCTCTCATCCAAGGTGTCTTTCCCATCTCTCTGCTATGCCGAAGAATGAGATATTTCTGATTAATATAGAATTGAATCACAATAGATCAGTGAAAGGCATCTGCAACTCTTCTACAGGAAGAATGATTGATCATTATTATCTATGAAGAATTTCTAGATAGAATAAAAAAAGTAGCAACATTCAGCCTAGAGACAATGGAATAGGTATCTCTCTATTTCTCTCTTCTACAAAAAGTTAATTGATTACTTGGGAGACGAGAGAAGAGACGGCGGGAAAAAAATATTTTAGGAGTTGGTTCCAGGATTTGGAGATCATTCAAAATGATTCTTTCAGAGGGGTTCTAACTTGGAAAAAGTAAACTTGCAAAACTGCAAATTAGTGCAAAATTCTATGGTATGCTGATAAATGAAATTGGTGGCATTGTTAAAATGATAGACTTCTATAGAACTTGTTCAGTCTTGCCATCCCCTGAAATTGGCTTCGATATATGCTTAAATTAATGCCATGCATAAAATCCCTCCTGCATTTTTCTAACAGATATTCAGTTTGATGGAAGAGAATTTAATTCCAAACATTATCTCAGAGGAGATGAAAAATTTGGAGAAATTCTTATGAGTGCACTCATTTAGTTATGAAGTGGCTGAGAAGTGTCTCTTGTTTTTCATTGTGCAATGATGTCTCCAGGGATCTACAGCTTCCCCTGCTTCCAATGATTTGATTGAATACTAAAAAGGGGGTTTCCTAAATTGGGCATATAATTAACACACTTAATTCTCATTTATTTCATGCTATGTTAAGAGATTTCCTCTCTCGTAAGATAGATTTGGTCTTATATGCCCACTTGGAGTGCAAGAATAAACATATATACCTTACCATGCTGAACCAAATTGTAAACTTCAGACTTTGCTATCTTGAAGAATCTATGTTCTGGGGCCTGGTTCTTTAGTGCATCTAATGGTCTTTTCTCCCAAAGAGTCCATAGGCTTTCTGGTTATGCCAAGTTATTTCACTGCTGGAACAAGATATTCAACTTGGCTGATCATTGAAATTCCCAAGTCTATGTCTTAGATCAGTGATGGCAAATCTTTTAGAGACTGAGTGCCCAAACTGTAAGTTGCATTTGTGTATGCACATTTGCGCTCATGCGTGCACCAGAGACCCAAACACCAGCTGGCAGGTGGAAGGTGGGGCATCATAACACTGGCAGCTCTGCAAGAGGAGTAATCTTTCTCTTTTGTGAGCTTCTGATTTGCAATTTGCAGGGAAACATCTGTTTATACATATATACCATATATTTTGTGTGTGTGTGGATTAATCTCTTTAATCCAACTGCCTACGATACAGGTGACCCAGGTTCAAATCCCATAAGAGTATGACCAGCTGATGAGAGCAAAACAAGCTCAAAATAGATCTATACTGGCCTCCCTGAATTTTTAAAATACCAGCAGTAAAAACAATTTAACCAATATATATATATATATATATTGGTTAATTATTTTTACTGCTGGTACTTTAAAAATTCAGGGAGACCGGTATAGATCT
>JAEANM010000626.1:0-24611 GCA_017656035.1 Myanophis thanlyinensis
CTATCCATCCATCCCGGGAGGCTCGGAGGGAGCCTGGTAACTTCAGAGCAACTTATAGAGCTTCTGAAGCAAGCTGCAGGCCATCTTGTCAAGTTTCACTTCCCTTTTAGATTAGTTTAAAGGCAAGAGTTTCCCCTGGAGGAAGCGGTAAAACCCTGCCTGCAGAGAACAGCCCTTCCACTAAATGCGCAGAGCTATACCAGGGCCTGGACTCATTGAAGGCTGGCTGGGGATGGGAACTGTAGTCCAGCACATCTGCAGGTCATCGGCCCACCCAAGTTGGCAAGGTGGCAGAACGAAGCCTGAAAGGAAGAACCAGAACTGCCCTACCACGCCTGAAGATAGAGCAGCCGAGGCCTCTGGAAATGTCTTGCAGCAACAAACGACAGATTTTGTATCAGGAGGTTCTAGCGAAGTTGTGAAGGAGCGACAGGCTTTTCCTGTGCATCCTGCCTCTGATCAGGGTTCCTCTTCTTTCGACCAAAATAAATGCAACATCACATATATACATCCCTTCGGAAGCAAGCGACTTCAAGGAAACTTCTCAGAGTGATAACCTATGGTAACCTATGTTGACTAAGGAATACTATAGACCAGGGGTATCCAACCTTGGCAATTTCAAGACTTGTGGACTGCAACTGCCAGAATTCCCCTGCCAGCCTGAGATATTTTCAAATACAATACTCAATGTATCTGGACAATGCACACGCATCCCCCCCCAATTTAAAAAAACCTTAATTGGTTTGGGACGCATTTTGTTAAAGTCAATTTAGACAAGACTGCAGAGCGCTGGTGGTACGAGGGACACGTTTAATTCAACAGGAAGAGAGGCCAGAACACAAGGCTTCACCACACAGGAACCCCATTTACATTAGCTGAGTAATTAACATTTTCTTCCGTGGCACACTGGAACAGCCCCAATGTTTAGAAGGTTCACATGCTGATATTCTACCTATATCCCTCATGCAACAATATGCCAGGGAAGCTGAAAACCCCACAAAATGTCAGAGAACGTGAAGCCATTTGCTCAAGACTGGTTACTAAAAGAATTCACGCTTGCTTAACGCCCTTCAACATCCAGTCTGAGCAATTTTTCTTGTAACTCCTTTCATTTCCTGATAATTTCTGGACACTCAGCGTTCAGCACTGTGACATTTCAGCAAGAACCAAAGGAACTCCCTTTCCTTGAGCCAACTGTTCTCTTTCATCTCAGATGGGAAGTTCAGGCCAGCCTTGGGAAGCCACCATGCTCTGAGGAAGCAAAAATGGCAGCGGCCGTGCTGGGGACTTGCCCTGCTGAGAAGACCCCTAGAGGAAGAACCTTCTTTTGGAGTCAATCTGCTGGTGAAGCCCAGAGCAAGGCAAGGCTGGGAAAGATTCTGCTCTGAAGCTCAGAATCCCTGCTACAGGCCAAGGCAAAACACAGAACATGAGTGCACGTGAGAACCCAGTTCAATAGAGGAGCTGAACTATTTGGTACAACAATCGAGTTCACTTTCAGAAGTTTCTAAAATAGTTCAGACAGTCGGACCTATTGGCTTGAGTTTCAGTGTTACTCCCCTCTGCGTTATCCTTTCAAGACCACCACAATTGCGTACATCTACTGTTCATGTTCACTATTTGAATTATATGCAGACTGAAAGTGCTCAAGTAAACCTGGAACCAAAACAATGAACTTCTTTATTTTATTTATTTATTTATTTTATTAAATTTATATATTCTTGCATATTTTCTCCAGAAAACAAATTTCTGGATCACTGATGCTAAATGATCCTGCTAAGACTCTGCTTTTGTATATCAACCAAGCCAAATGTTACGTCCCAACGCTTTGGGTCTGAGCCCCTGTAGGCCCGAAGCGGAACCCCAGTGCTAGATTATTTGAGGCCATAGCAAAAAAGACCTACAGGGCGCCAGGTGGCCGATGGCTTCTACTGCTAGCTGGCTCAATACAGCAATAGGAAATACTGCAAGTAAAAACAAGAACCAAGGACCACAGGTGTAAAATCTGTATATAAAAAGCTTGAGCAATAAACACTCGCAGAAGAAGAAGAAATAATTCTACTTTAAGTAAACAGCACAAATTGCAACAAAGTCACACAGGCAGTTCAAAGAATCGCCAAGGGTGTTTCTACTCTCTTATCACCTATAGTAATCATTACCCCTGGTCAGGAAAACGCTCTCCCTTTTACCAGGGCAGTTACAATTTCTTAAAATACTGTTGTGACTCTGTGTCACCGCACCAAAGGCGGCACGGGGCAGTTGTGGCGCTGCATTCCCACACACACCAACAAATGATGCCTTGGGGAAACTGTTGCTTTAGGAACCAAATGTGACTCAGAGGGTGGCTCCCCCCACCCCCCCACCCCTGCCTTGTCACCAACATCCCCCCTAAATGCCCCCCAAAGAAGAGGGGGTCCCGGCAGGAAAGGGCCACAAGGGGGGATGAAGCCCTTCGGTGGGCTGCAAGAGAGGAACCCCTCCCCCCCTCAGGTTCATTTCCTAGCAAAGACAAGCACCCGCCGGCCCCCAAAGAGAAATGGGGGTGCCAGGTCCTGCCACCCCTCCCCAAAGCCCCCCTTGCGCGAAGGACGTGGGGAGGGGCTTCTTTCCGTTGGCGGAGCAGCCAGGAGGGGCCCAAGGGGGGGCAGCCCCCCTCCTGGGCCAAGAGGGCTCCCCCGGCCCAGACCGGCCACCAGGGAGGACACGGGGGGAGGGGCAGGGGGCTGCCGGGAGACCCCGACCCGACCCCCTTTCCGGAGGGCGGGGCAGCAGGACCGGACACCCTTTGGGCACGGGGGGGGCTCCTCAGCAGCCCCCACCCCCCGAGGGAAGGGGAGAGGGGGAGGGGCGCCCATGGCTGCCCACGGCCAGAGCGGGGAGAGCGGGGCGGGGGCGGCAGGGACCCCCGGCGGGGAGGGCGGGGCCGCTGGTCGGGGAAGGCTCGTAGCCAGGCCAGAGGGAGGGAGGGAAGGCCGCCCTCCCCTCCCCTCCCCTCCCCTCGCCCTCCCGCGCGCCATGGGAGTTGGGGTCCGGCGGGCGGCGCCTGAGGGGCGGGCCGGGCCGGGGCGGGCCGGGCCGGGGCGCCTCACCGATGGTGGAGATGAAGGGGGTGTTGAAGGCGTCCTCGCTGAAGCGGAAGAGCAGGCAGGTCTTGCCCACGCCCGAGTCACCGATCAGCAGCAGCTTGAAGAGGTAGTCGTAGGTCTTCGCCATCTTCGCCGCCGCCGCCGACTGACGGGCGGGGGAGGGGGGGGCGGGCGGGGGGGCGGGGCCCGGACGCGGCGGCTCCCGCGGGATGACGGGAGTTGTGGTCCCCCCTCCCCGCCGTGCGCATGCGCCACGGCCGAGAGGCGGGGCGCCCTGAAGTATCGACTGCTGGGCCGAGCTGCCCGGTCCTCGCCTAGCAAAGGACGAGGCCTTTTCGCCCAGCACAGGCGTTGGCGGGGGACTTTTACCTCAGCAACTTTACGACTTCAACTCCCAGAATCCCCCAGCCGGCATCTCAGAATCGCTGAGAAACTCCGCCTTAGCCCGAGCGAACAAAGGGTTAAAGGCGGTGGCTGCCGTCAGTCATGAGGGAGTGTGTCGGAGAGGCGGGGGGAGGGGCTGGTTGGTACGTTCCATGTTGGAAGACTCACCCCCCCCCCGGTGGGCTGGAGGGGGAGCGGGTGGGGTCTGCGCCTGTCCGGGGAGCGGGACCCCCGCCTGGCCTTCTGCCACAGAAGCCTCCCACTTCTCCAATTTGAACTGCCCTCCAATGCTCCCCTCCCCCCCCCCCCCCGCTGAGCAAAGCTGGCTGGGGAATTCTGGGAGCTGAAGTCCATCTTAAAGTAGCCAAGGTTGAGAAACACTGGTTTAGCACGTGCTAATCCGGGCATTAGCCAATAAAGCCTGTTGGAATCAAGGTGGGACTCCTCCTCATCTCCATTGATGTAGCTACTTGGCGGTCAGTAGACTTTGTTTCTATGACTTTGTGATGTCACAAAGAGTTGCCACTTTGAATTGCCCCACTGGGGTGCCTTTCCTCTTCTTTTCAATGGTCACAAATTGCCCCCAAGAAACTGAAGTGGGCTTGCAAAAGACTGCCAGGGTGCATTGCCACCCCTGGGGACCCCTGCCGTGCCAGCTCCTTTTGAAGAGCAACCAGCAAGGAAGGCTGTTGGGCTTCTTGCAAAGACCCATTTATTTCAGCGACATACAGAAGAAATACCTGCTGACCCAGTGCTAAACAATGGCGCTTTTTGAGAAGCAGATGTTTCTGATGAACAGTCGGATGGATGGGCTTCTTCCCCTGCTGAGCATGAATTCAGCGCATCTCAAATGTTAACTCTCTTAGGATCCAGCTGCTTTGTCATCTGGGGTCTGAGCTGGTGTTTTGAACATCAGGTTGACCATGCCGTGGATAAAGCAAAGGAAATTAGTGTTTTGAAATGAAAAACATGAATCTAACATGGTATTTCTTTTTCCTGAATTGGTCTGCAAGGAACTCAATGCCATCAGAGGATCACCTTCCATTTTTCCTACAGAAGTGATTTGGTCTTGTTACTCTGATGTAGCTACACAGAAAGAAGCCATCTATGTCCCCTCCTAGAAAAGCAGCCCAGTAAGTTGAAGAAAGAGATAACTCCAGATGAACAGTGCAAACATTATAAAGTGTTTATTGGTTAAGAGAAGCTAATCAGGTTAAAAAAAATTCTAAATCCAATTTTACATTATCAGCAGCCAGCGTAAGCAATTGGTGGATCCCCCAAGTCAAGCGGGGTTTAACTACCATTCGTTCACATGTTCAGCTTTTTAAAAGCAAGATGTTGGAAAATATGATTACTTGGCACTTAAACCAATAACACTAATAGATCATTCCATATTTCAAAGATGGAATAGAATGTGTTTGATTAACCGCCCATTATGGAAGAAAAGGAGGAAAACAGACCTTCATCCTCTTCAAAATCTACCTTCTCTGCACTAGTTCCTGAACTAGTCTCTTTGATTTTAATCTAAATCTTTATTGTAAACCTAGCATTTATGCAAGACCAAGGTTGGCTCTTTGTTAAAAAGCTGAGACAAATTTCAGAATAAAACTCACCTGCCAAGATCAGCAAAACGTTGATTAGTTTTCCCAACTCCAATATACAGGGAACTGACAGGTTTAATAAAACAGAAAACATATAATGGATGCCTATACAGTGCAGAATACTTTCAGGGAAATTCTGGGATACAAAGTTTTTGAAAGAGAACCCCCTGTATGAGAGGTACAGCTTGAATGTGAATTTAAAAGTGCAGTGTTTGTTTTAAAAAATTCCCAGACAAAAGGTCTTTACCTGTCTGCTCAGCAGTTCCCTTTTACTTAACAGAGCTTAACACGTATAAAATTGCAGCCTTTGTAAACGGCCCTGAAAAGTTTTAAGACACTCATTTTCATCTTGCAATCACAATCTGTTGCCCAAATTGGCAGCAAGTTATTAAAAAAATAGTAATTCACCAAGCAGAATTCTAATGCCAGTATCCTGACCTGAGGCTTGAAGTTATCTTGGACAGCCAATTCCATTGCAGTGTGATTTTCGAAGTGCCTCAGTCACGAGGGAAAGCAGTTTTATTCACCGTTTGGTTGAAGGTGTCCTCCATGTGGGATCACCCTTGCAAAGACCCATGGAGACACAAACCTTGCCAGATGGATCCCGTCTCTCTCCATGATGACTGCAATTCTCCAAGCAGACTTCACTGCAGTGCAAAACTTTCCCTCCCTATTTTGAAAGCGAAGACTCTCTGCCCCACAGACCTTTAGCCAGGAGAGCAGGGAGGTTTCCAAGCAAAGCATCTATTCCGTGCTTCACAATTTGCAGATGAGGTGAACTGTCCGATTGGCACATATATTTGGCTAATGCCTTTGGCTATTTGAATCAGAAAAACTACATTCCTGTCCCCTCAATGAAGGACTGCTTATCCCACAAGTGATCAAACCTAATGCTGCGCTATCCACTTAAAAAGCAAGAGACAGAGAGAGAGAGATGCCTCCTGGGCTACAGATGCTTGTAGTCACTCAAGTTTTCCATGTTTCTTCTCCAACCTTTGATCAGAGCATTGTGCTAACCTGTCCTTTTCAAATTCCTTTGCAATTTTTAAGGCAATGCCATCAAGATGAACAGACTGCATGTTACAAATAATTGTGATGACCACACCATGGGGTGGGACCAGGCAGATATCGCTGGCGGTCCCAGAGTTCAATTCTTCAGGAAGAATTAGTAGGACGCTACTTGCTCCTACCGCCCCGCCAGTGTGGAAGGTGTAGTGTCGCTGCTCTTTGCAGTGGCCACATTCCTGCTTCTTCTCTGCAATGAGCCAGGCCATTCCGTAGCCAAAATCGCTCTCTGGGGAGACTCTCGTGCTTGGGACCGTGGTCCACATCATTGCTAGCGTGTCAGGCTTGAGATAACCAGGAAGAAGTCCAGCAGCCGGGTTTTTCACCTGCTTAAGCTGATAACTGTAGAGCATGGCATTTCCAAATTTGAGAAGATCACCCACTGTGGATACAAAGCCACCACCTGCCCACTTGTAAGAGTTATCCACATAGGGGGCGTTGACAAGATGGCCTTTTTTGTTGTGAATGTAATACCTGGAGTGAAACAAGAATGCTTGATGAATTCACAGCGTAAAGTATCTAAATAATCCATTCAAATACTGGCTAGGCTAAGGCAGTTTTCTGTCACTGGATTATTTCGGATGTGTAAAGATTGACAGAATTCCCTGCCCAAATGGCCTCTGGCGACCAAATAAATCATATGAAACAAGTGCTGGCCAGTTAATAAGCAGCATTCTAATGCTCCAGTCAACTCTGCTAGGTAAAGAGCTCATACATCCAACCTTATTTCTCTGAACAAGGTAAACAGCATTCTGTCCTTCCAAGGCTGCCTTCATCAAAAGTAGAAAACAACAACACAACAAATCTCAAGCAGCAACATGCCAGCCAGGGAAATGCTGGAATATGAGCTCTATATCAGAGGTGCTCCATCCTCCTGCAAAAAAAGCAGTTTGGAAGGAAGGAAGGTAAACCTCATTAATTAAACAGAGGACCAATGCAATACAAATCTTGGATGAAAACCTCAGGACAAAAGAGTTTGGATTTCAATGATCTATCGGGTTTCACTTTCCCTCTCATTCTCTTGAGCTCAGCAACTGGGAAAAGCCATCCTTCAGCTCAAGAAATCTCTGGGTAGCGAGAAGAGCCACAAGATGGCAGTGCTCTCTGGTGTTACGGGATTCCTTCATTAAAACAGAATCATGATGGCCGTGAAATTTATTTCCATTTATACCCATGATGTGCGTGAGAGTTTTTCCAAAGAAATCTCCTAGAGACTTGATTCCAAATCACCAAATGTCTGACTTACGTGAACAACTATATTCAATACAGGGAGCAAAAAGAAACCCGAACACAACTCCCTTCCTCTTTTTTGCACACATCTGTTCATGGAGCAGGTCACACAGAACAAGGTTCACCATTCAGTTGAAAGAAATGCCTGGCTATTTACCTTGCCCTGTTGTAGATCAGAGGCTCATTTTCATCCAACCCTGTGGATCCCATGCCCAAGTCACTAAGTATCTTCAGCATGTAGCTGGTGAACTTCTGATCTGAAGCTCTCTCCACCACAGCGCTCAGCAGAGTGAACCCGTGAGTCGAATACAAAAACTGACTACCTTGAAGGAAACAAAGAGAAAACAGCCCCCATTTCACACAAGAGTTTATGTTATGGAAGCTCTCAGTCATGGTCTGTATTCTAAGCCTGCTCAAGAAGGGATCTACCAGTTCAGGGAGAAAGCATATTTGTATATAATTCATAAAGTTTACAAGGTTAGATTTTATAATAGTTAAAAAGTACAGGGCTATATATTAAAAGTCAACATAACTAAGTTGCTTTCGCTAGCTTTTATATTTAACTTGCTACCTGAATTCCTGTTCTTATTTGTAATTTAACTTCTTATAAGACATTGCTCTTATATGGAGCCACATCATGGTTTAGCTAGCTGAGCCCTGATTGGATAGACAAATTCCACTAAACAATGGTTTGATTAATGACGGTTTACTAAATAAGTACGCACCAAACAAACTACCCTATGGCTTAGCACAAAGAGTGAAATGACTCCATTACCTACAGTCTGGATGGATGAAGATTAGCAATTCACCTGGTTTAAAGAATAAAGGATCATTTTGAAAGATGTTCAGTGAGTCAATCACATGCTCAAATTTGTCCTTCAAATAATACTCTTCATGCTCAAACTCCCTTTTCTTCTTTCCACTTTTTGCAGGTTTGCCTTCCTGCTCTGGCTTGCCTTTAGCCAAGTCCCTCTTTTCAGTGTCTTTGTCTTCTTTCTCTTTTGTAGCAGAAGCTGCTGTTCTTGCGGCTTTCCTATTGGCCTTTTCTTTTTCTTCTTTGACTTTAGAAATATCCTTCTCATAGTGGCGAATACCGCTTAAATGTGACACAAGCAGCCTTGTGGTAATAGTGACCTAAATTTTTAAAAGACCCAAATTCATTTTGATGTCATCTACGTGAGTTATAATTAAATTAGGTTAATGACGTATTTCCACCACTGGAGTGTGGCCAAGGAGATTTCTGGACGATGATGAGTGGAACAACCAGCCTTACTTACCTTTTCACCTTCATATTCTTTTTCAGGAAATTCCGGAACATACTTCTGCACAGCAGCATCTAAATCCAGCTTCCCTTCTTCCCACAGCTTTGCAACAGCAACCATGGTCAGAGATTTGCTAATGCTGGCGATTCGTAGGACAGTCTCTGGACTGCAGAGCACACGGTTTTCCAGGTCAGCGTAACCGATACCTTGAAAGGAACCAGGAGTCAATTATTAAGAGTGTCCCCCGATGCACTGAAACAGTCCAAACCTCCAATGGTCTAAATATCAAAGGGTCTTTCCCCCCCATAAGATCAGCAGTGGTCGTATCTGCTTGGCCTAACAGCTCTCTGATCCAGTGGAAATCAGCACTTTATTCAAAGAATTAGCAAGAGGAAAAAAAGGCATCACATACAGTACTGTAAAGCAAGAACACATGTGTCCCAGATGTTTCTATTTGTTCAATGGAACACATACAAAAATACCAATTAACTGGGTGTTGTTTGTGAGGAGGGAAAAAAGACAAAGACAAAAACAAAACAGAAGACGAATTATCTCATCCTAGGTACAAGTCAGACTTCCTCAAGCAAAATTAAGGGATGCCAGCTGCCTGGCAAGCCAAAGCAAGCATTGCAAAGCAGGAACGGCTTGACTTCAGCAGACTGGAATCTCCTGAGCAAGTCTTATTATATCCATTAAATTCAGCTCATAAATATTATACAAGGATGAACCATATGTAAGCTGAAAGATTTTCAATACACTTAATTGCACTATTTGCGAAGAAAAATTACAATTAGCATATAGACAACAATTTAAAATTTGCTTTGAAAAAGCATGCATATTATTAATAGAAGAGGCAATTGAGCTCTGAAAACAAGACTGGAAGCTACAAAACCAAACACCATCAACCGGCCAAAGGTTTTCTCATTATGCTGGGCAAGTAGGGCTGGAAATGCTGCACATAATTAGATTTAATTTTAAATATAACCTGTAAATAAAACACTTTGAATCCAGTACCCGTTTCATTTCAGAATAGTTTAAGGCTGCCTGTGATGTTTACAGATTCTTCTAACAGGCATTATTTTTAATGCTTCCTAATTATTTTTCGGGTGCCACCTATCAGAAGTCCCACCGACTCACCTTCCGACCAGACCTCTTTCCCGTCCACGGACACGCCGACCACCACGCCGGGGACCCCCACTTCGTCCTAGGGAGCAAAAGGTTCATTCAGCCAGAGACCCCCCCCCGCCCCGCCCATGACCAGGCTTGGGGGGGAGGCAGCTGAGGGGCCTCTAGGGGAGGGGGAAGAGTGGGGGGAGGGTCTGCAAATGGGTTTCCCAGGGAGGAAAAAGGGGGACAGCCAGTCTTTGGGGTCCCGCTCAAGAAGTCTCGGCCTGAGCCTCCTTTACGCCAAGAGCGCTCTGCCCATGCCCAGGAGGGGCAACTCCGCACTGCGCCCCGAGACCCGGAGCGACGCTTGCAGCAAGGCTTCGGGGCGAATTAGCGGTGCCTGGACAGCCGGACACCCTGCTTGGGCAGGGGGGGGGAGGGAGTCGCCAGGCCACTTCGGGGAACTCTGTGCATGCTCAGAATCCATGCTCCCTACCCTCCGACCTTTAGCCGCTGGAGGAGGTCCCTGCTCCGGGCGACGGCCCGCTGGAAGCCCGCTACTCTGGGCGGCCGCTCCTCGCTGTCCCCCTCCGGCCCGGCTACGGCTACGGCGGTCGCCGACAGGCCCAGGCCCAGCCCCAGCCCCCACAAGGGCCACCGTCCGCCGCCGCCGCCGCTCCGGAAAGCGCCTCCGATGAGTCGCAGGGCGGCCCGCCGCGCCGCTACGCCCCGCAGGAGCAGCCACATCGCGCCCCGCCGGCCCTCGGGCTCACGCCAGGCTCAGGCTCCGCGCCCGGCTAGGCCCGTGTTGCTAGGAGGCGGGTCAGGCGCGAGCAGCCGCTCCCCGAGCGAAGCCGGCCGCCCACTTCCGGGTGGAGCCCCCCCGCCCAGCCAGCGCGATCGAGCTCCGAATGCATCGCTCAGGGCGGGGCTGCTGGGAGGGCGGGGCGCTTAAAGGCCGCCTGAGGAGGCGGAGCCAGGAGCCTTTCAAGCTCAGCCGATACGCTTAGCACCAATCAGCGGAGAGGGACTTCAGCTCCCAGAATGCCCCTCCTGGCTGGCTGGGGCATTCTGGGAGCTGAAGTCCACACCTATAAGCCAGGAGGGGCCCAGATTGAGCTTGGGCTGCTCTTCAGGGATCTGCACATTGACCATCATCCCCACTGGGGATCTCAGGAGCTGGAGTCCCACCAGGCTCAGTCGAGGAAGGCCGCCTTCCAGCTTGCTTTTCCTGGGGCTGCTCCTCTTTGGACTCGGGGCCCCGGGGAGACCTGCCCCTGCCAATCCCTGCACTGCTCCATCGCTTCCCCACAGAGCGCCAGGCGACCTGGGAGTGGGAGTAGCGGGGGCCAAGAACGCGCCTCCCCCAGCCCAGTGAAAGTGGTTTGAATTGGGACTGGGGGCCCTGGCTGGAAGGGCTTTGGGGGAGATGCCCAAGCCCCTCAGGCTGCTGGTGCTATTTAGCCACTCTCTGCAGTTACAACAGTGAGGACAACTTTGGCAGGTCAATGAACCAAAGGAAAAGTGAAATCAGATCATAGGCATGGTTACTGTTTCACATAGTGACCACTTCATTTAACAATGAAATAGCCAGTCCCAATTGTGGTTACTAAATAAAGGCCAGTTTATTACCTCAAGACAAGCTGCTTTTTAGCCTTTCCTTGGACACGAGTGACTAACATGAGCGCAAAGGCTCCCCAGAGAATCTGGTCTCAATTCCATCAAGTCCCCGTTTCAGGGCCAGAAGCAACATGTCTTCTTCTGCATGGATCCCATCTTTGGCCAGACCATCCTCCATGGTGCTCGTGGACAACAGAAGAGTGAGCAGAAGAGTTGGAGCCTTATTGTCTCTTGAACCCTTTCTGGGCTGTGTTGAGTTCATTGAACAGCCAGTTAAAGCTAAGGGGGATCCAATGCCCCAGGCTTGTGCTTTTCTGCCCTTTTAGCCAAAAAATCAACAACGGAAGGAGCAATGACCTGTTGGGGGGGAGGAAGAAAGCCCAGGAGACGGCCAGATACTTCAGCCATTCGCAATCACTCTCGTGGACTGGACTAGCCCAGAATCCAGGAAATGAAGGGGAATGAAATTCCAATTAAGTTTTAAACCCATCGACTTGGGCGCCAGGCCAGGCCAAATAATTTTCAAACATGCCATAAAATGCAGACCAGATGGGGCCCCTAGCACCATTTGTTGTTTTAACTCTCATTCCCACTTTCCCAATAAAGCAGAATCATTCATCATTTGCAAAAATTATCTCCAGTTTAGACAAAGTCTGGTTTCATTTAGCAAAGTTTAACTTTATCTCACAGCTAAGGGCCCGGCTATCACACCTCATTGCAAGGAGAAGTAAACCCTAGAACTGGGCGTCCAGCCTTGGCAACTTTTAAGACCTGTGGCTGGCTGGGAAATTCTGGGAACTGAAGGCCACAGGTTTTAAAGTTGCCAAGGTTGGACATCCCTGCCTTAAAGTCATAGGGTTGAAAGGGATTATCTAGACCAGAGTTTCTGAAACTTGACAGCTTTCAGATGGGTAGACTTCAACTCCCAGAATTCCACCCCTCTGGACATTGCCAAAGCTGAAAGCCCTCCCCCCCCTTGACCAATCTGCCCAGCAGGAATCTTAAAACCATCCCAGACAAATGACCAGCCAACTTTGGTTTGGAAGCCACCGATGATGGAACCCTTCAGGTAGTAGAATAAAGATCACAAGGCTACAACCTTTGTTTTTTTAAAAAAAAATGTTCTAGAGTGTGTGTGTTTTATTCCATTATCGTCAATTATACAATGTTTACATACAGAAATGATTCTCCAAAACGGCCCAGAACAACACAAGGGAAAGGCGTGTCAAACAAACAGGTGGCAGACACCAAAAAGTATTTGGTTCAGACAAGACAAAAATTGCAGTGGGAAGTTCTCCGTGTAAGGGAAGGATCACTCCCAAGCGCAAACAGATCTCTGAAGCCGCCACAGAACCTTTTGCAGACCAAAATGCCGCTGATCTTCGAAGTTTCTTTTCATGCTGAGCCTCAGGCTCCTCCAGGAAGAAAGCAGTTCCTGGGCTGGGCGAAGTGCTGAGTTATCCAGGGATGGGCTGCAGGGCGGCGTGGCTGCCTTTTCTTTCAAGGCAAGCCGATCAAAAGCCCCTCTCCCCTTCACCCTGCTTCCCTGGCAATTAAACTGAAGGAGATCTACCTTGGCAATCATAACAAAAGAATATTCCCATTTTTTCGAGCCTGCAGACAATTGGCATTAATCGACTCCATCCAAAGCATAGGAGTCCTAAGGAGAACAGCCCAAATAGCTGGCAGATGCCCCCCATTAACTCCTGCATCTTGTTCCCCGTCTTAAATCTTTTCCCCGACTCCACGCCTGGATAGAGCGGATGGGCCTGTGATGATTGTGGCAACATGGGGGGAGGGGGGAGGGGGGAGGGGGGAGAGTGGGAATGATAAAATAGGGACCCATTTCAAGGGGGTTTCATGGCAAGCAGGTGCTTTTTTAAAAAAAGAGCTAGAAATGAAACTGATGTTGGCACCATCCCAGCTAAGAGACTGATCACATGTTGTTTAACTCAAGTAGAGTTTGATCCAGCATCTGATGCATGTTGAGGTTTTCTTCTTTTGCATTAGCCACTTTCTCTGTTTTGGGCCAAAAAAAATGGAAAGGAGTCATTTGGAGGCATCCTTTAACAGCAGGAAGGCAAACATCGGCAAACATCACAGTGAAACACCTATGCATAGCATCACTATGGCAGTCAAACTATTTGAATCAGAAAAGGGATAAAGCACCTTTTAGCCAGGCCACTGCCCCGAATTGGTCTGGCCGAGCCAAGTGACAAACTTGTATTGGCATATTTAAGGCAGCACCTGAGCACCTTAAGCGCCTAAAGGAGTTGGTGATTTGTCAGTTATTGCTGTAGCAACTGGCTGACTCAACCCATCTTCTAAAAAGAAAGAAAATCTGCCCTTCCTTTTCTATTACAAATTTAAAAAGGTGGTGAGAGAGTTAAGGAAAGGAGAATCCATATACTAAGAATGTTGATGAAGTATTTTGCAATTTTACTCCACCAGGACTGCAGAAATGGCAGAACGTGACAAGGTGGAAGGTGAAAGAAAGAGGCTAGGGAAATCCCTAGTCTGCTAGGGAAATTTCAGATATTTTTCTGCTGCTAGGAAAAAGTAAAGCAGCTTTTACAACAACTGTTAATGTAAAGTCACATGCATATTGTGTAGGGAAGGCGTGAAATATGCTTCTGTGATAGGAGACAAAAGCACAAAGCTCGAGATCCACATACAATCAACACAGCAACAGCAGCTTCACAACAATGCAAATGTACCACAAAACTAGTGGAGGTTATCAACAAAAGGCCCCTTCTGCTGCCCGCGGGCAAAGTTGTTTTGACTTGGGCTAGAAAATTGAGCGTTCAGATCTCATTCCTGAGCCCAACAGGAAGCAAACTTCTCCGAGATTCCAATTTCAACATTTCCCCCCTCCGAGGCCAGAATTGCTAGTAAAATTTCCCCTTCCAAGGAGGAGGGTCCTTGGTCTCGTTTCATCAAGCTATGATCAAGAGTCTAGCCCCTCTTAAGGTTGCAAAGGAAATGCCAAGACAGAATCTGAAAACCTCTTGGGCCCACCCAGCTTCAGCCCCAACTGGCAGCAGACACAGGTCTCTCGTATCGTTCAACGGCAGGTGAGTCAAGACACATGGGTTAGGAAGTACGAAAGCTTAATCCTCATTCAGGGCCAACTTCAGCTCATGAGTGAGACGCCGGTTTTGCTCAAGCTGCTGGTAGAGTTGGTCTGTGCAAGTCGGCCAGCGGACAGACGAAGAAGGAGAAAGGGAAAGGCAGAGAGAAGAGAAAGGGTTAGAGAGAAAGGGTTAGTCCCAACACGTCACTCTGTAGTGGAGAGAGTCAGTTTAGCAGGACAGATCAGAAACAGATCAGACACACCAAGGCAGGAGGGAGAGAGCGCTGTACCTCCTTCAATGTAGCGTCTCAGGAAGCAAGGAAGGATGGAAGGAAGGAAGGCAGTGCCACCATCAGTGGTGGGCCCTGTGTGGCTCAGCCCAGTGGGGAACCCATCTCTCCTAGTCAGAAGATGTCCACTCCTTTCTACTAGGGAGAGGGCTGGGCAGGTGCTGGTGGTGACCATAAGGCAGGACTGGTCAGTTCCAGCAAGAGAGACAGTCAGGTCCTGGTCCAAGATCTGCTCCGATTTACTGACTTAGGAAAACCAAGAGAAGGCTGAGGTTCCCCCCCCCCCACTCTTTTGTGTACAGGACAAGTAGCCTATGTGGGAGCAGGTCCACCTGACACACCTGCTACTTCTGGGGTCAGCCATCTGAGGCTCCCTCTCTGGACTGACCCAGCTGCTGGAACTGCCCCAGACACGGCCACTCAAGTGGTCTTGAGGTTGGCCTTCAAGAGCCACGGGGACTCCCACCAGCGAGACTGGTGGCCCATACCACCTTGCAAACATTTTTGGGGCAGTAATTGAGTAGCTTTTAACTAGGTCACAACCATCTCTACAGTAACCTGGTATAAATGTGGCTTACTGATGGAGCCAGAACTGCCTGGGCTAAGCAAGCGCCAGCCCAGCCCACTTCAGTGCAGCATGGATCTCAGAGTGGCCTTCCGTCATCCCCAGCCTATTTCCCTCCACCCCCCAGGTGTGTAGGAGGCCTCCAGGTGTGCATTCCCCATTGCAGCCATTTCTCCTCAGCACAAGATCTACCCCAGGCTCTGCTCTTGCCCCCAGCTGCCCCCTCCCTGCCACAACACCAACCCACCCACCCGTCCCCTGGCTTGGAGTGAAGACCAGGCTGCTCATCCAGCAAGTGACCGAAGCAAAGCCCCCTCCCTCCAGAGACACCCACTCCCAGCCACCCCTTCAAAGCTGCTAACCCCCCTCCCTGCCTGGGCTTTGTCCTGCCAGAAGAGCTGCAAAAGGGACAGGCGGAGAAAAAGAATAAAAAAAGAAACAGGCGGGTGAAAAAGGAAAATAAAAGAATGAATCCCTAACAGAAAGAAAGCAAATTTTTTAACTTTATTCATACTTGAAATGGAGGACATAAATAAAAGGCAAAAGGAGCAGCAAAACAGATACGACATCGGGATTTTTCGTTTATTTTACAGTGAAAGTTGTAGAGTTCCTGTACAGTTGAAAGGCCCAAAGTGGGGAGTGGGAAGAGGGGAGGGCAGGGGTGGGGGAGGAGCCCCTTCCCCATCCTGTGGTCAAGCCCCAGGACGAAAGGGAGGAGGGGGAGGAGGAAGGGAGGGCAAGGAACTGGACAGCAGGTACCAGCTTGGAAAAGATGGTTCACCCAGGCTGACGAAAGAGAGGTCTTGGGAGGAGTGAAACAAAGACAGTTATCTGTGTGAAGATAAAAGAGAAGAAATAAAAATGGCAGAGCAGATGCAGAAGGGAGAAAGGAGAAAGGAGGGGATGGGAGAGGGAAGGAAGGGAAGGGAAGGAGGAGAGGCGAGGAGAGGAGAGGAGAGGAGAGGAGAGGAGAGGAGAGGAGAGGAGAGGAGAGGCGAGGAGAGAGAAAAATGCATCAGGATAACGAAAACAGCATCTGCTCTATGGCAACCCTTCACCCCCATCTTCTGGTCAGCCTCCAGGGCCAAACCCTGGGCCCCCTGGGAGGGAGAGAGAGAGGAAGAGAGCCAAGCCCTCTGAGGGGAGTCTTGCCAGCCAGCAGGCAGCTCTCTCTACGGGCATCAAGGGCATCAAATCGCTCTTTCATTCTTTTAACCTCGCTTCCAAGATATGCCCTTGCAGAGCTTTTGTGAAATCAAAGCCAGTGGATCTGGGTATTTCCCCCCACTCCTCTGCTTAGGAGTCAAATCTGAGCTGTGTTTTGAAGCCGGCCCCCAACCCTCCTTTGGAAACAGATCAGGCCTTGAGGGGGTTTGTGGTCCAAGCTGGCCATTCCCTCTCTGGCCCTTGCAAGCTCCGTAAAGGGGCCCCCTTCCAGCCACGGCTTCCCTCTCCCTCCCTTCGCCAACCCCATTTTAAGCAGGGAAGATCACCTGAACCTTCCAATCGGCATTTGACCTATGTTAAAAATTCTACTTTTTCTTCACAGCATTTAATCATGCCATACCCCATCCTATAAACTGCACGATGCCCAGTAGTTTGTAAAAGAAAACAACCAGCAGAGAATGTTAAAATACACATACATAAAATTTCCCAAATGTGCAGGGACCCAGACCTACAAAAAGGATGGTTATTCAGACTACAACTTTGGAAATCCAAGGGCACAACCAAAGCAAACCGCTGAATAGCAAACCGATAGTTGCTTATGTGGTTAAGCCAGGAGAATGCAAATCACTCTGGCCGAATTCAGTGCTGAGATTTCAGCCAACCTGCAGCTTCTGTGCAGCAGAAATGAACCTCAGGCAGGCAAGCAGGCAGGCAATTCGCTTTAGGGATTTAATTCTCTTCAATACGTTAGTACAGTCCATTTTCACAAGGGTTAGTAGGAAGGTTATTGGCCAGGTACAACTGACTTCCGTTCAGCATTTCTTACACAGTATAAACTTGATCCGACGGACAGAATCAAAACAGCCTTAAAAACACTTTTTAACCTGAGGACTTCCGGTTGTGCTGGACTACACAAACTAAAACTTTTGCACTGGACTAAAATGGCCCCAGGGAGTTATACCCCACCATATCTGATGAAACCTTCCTAAAAATACATTTGAAAGTTTCTGGATAGTTTCAACTTTCTCAGTAAACACAGGAAGGCAAACACATATTATTAAAAAGTGGGATTCTTTTTGAATTAAACTACTTTTTCAAAAGACAATCCCTTGACAATTAGTCTCCATAATATTCTGTTAAAAACATGCTCGTTCACTGTTGGCTACTGCCTAATTAAAATCAAAAGTAAAGGGGTTTTTCAGGTTAATTGTGCTTTGAGGGGGCTCCCTTGCTGCAAATTTGTGTGGGTCCACAGAGGCTCCCACTGGCCGCCAATTGCAAAGATCCCTCTCCAGAGAGAAATACGACGTCTTGTACAGTGGGGACACAGAAAAAAGAGGCCCTGCTTTCCACAAAACAGCTTTTTTGCCCAGGCACTGTGGACCTCATTGGATCTGATGCTAAAAACACCCTCAGTGTCTTAGTAAGAAAGGTTTGGCTTGCCAACCGGAAGTGTAGGAGGCCTTTGGTGCAGAGGCAGAGAAATGCTGAAACAGAAGAGAACTGAAAGGGGAAGCTAAAGATTCAGAGAATGATGTGGAACCAAGTGGAAGGAAGCAGGAGAAAGGAAAGGAAGGGACACTCCTTCAAGCGAGCCTTGCCCTGAATTGTCCAGGCAAAACGCTTGCTCTCCCGTCCTTAATTCAGAATAATCGCAGAGCGTTAATGACTATTGATGCCCCCTTGATGCCCCCACTCACTAGAGAGTCCGCTAAATGACTCTGGAAAGCCGCTGAAACCCAGGGCTAACTCAACAATATTTGCATGAATAAGGGGCAATGCCACCAATTGCATTCTGTGCCAGTCCTCTCCAAAACACTGAGGACTAGAAACTTATCAAAACAGAAGGCACTTAAAGAGCATGCTCACACATGTAACATATAGGACGGAAGGAGCAAGGGTCGCCCGACTTTGCAAGGCTGACCGGACCATGCGGAGGGCTGGGAAGAGCAGGCAGAGGCAGAAAACAGGGCGCCATTTACATGGAGGTCATGTCGTTGAGGGCGTGATCCAGCTCCTCGCTGATGGCTTTGTACTTGAGTTTCTGGGAATACAACTCATCTATAGAGTTGCCGAGGAAAAGGCGGAAGGAGTGCAAAGAGGAGGCGGTGATGAAAGGAAGCACCGTCCAGAAATCCGGCCGGGAGCAGGGAGGACGGGTATGCAGGCATCGGCGGGAGGGAGAGAGAGTGTGGAATGAAAGAGAGAGGTCAGGAGAGGAAGGATTTGAAAAAGGGCTTTCACAAAACAAAGAGCGAGAAAAAGCCGAGCGGGCAGACGGGAAAGGCAGGATTCTGGGGATGCCGCAGGAAAGGCGCTTCCGGGCAGGCCTGAACTCTCCGGAAGGCTGGCTCTAGCTCAGCATTTCTCAACCTTGGCGACTTTAAGATGTTGGGACTTCAACTCCCAGAATTCCCCAGCCAAAGTTGAGAAACACCACTCTAGCCGGAGGCCCCTCTGCGCCCTGGCTGCCAGGCCCCAAACTGCACAGAAACAGGACAGGGGAACTGAACGAGGGAGAGACCCCACCCGAGAAGAAAACAGCCCTGAGGGGGGTCCTTCCTTGGGGTGCACAGGAGGGAAGAGACCCCACCTTCTCCATCGCCTCCCCTCCACTTCGGAGGACCTCCAAGGGGGGAGAGTTGGAGGATTTTCCCCACCAAACACCAAACACCAGCTTCCTGCTTCAAAGCGCCAATTCTGAACCACTTTAAAAAGAGACTCTTCAAGAGAGCTTCGTCAATGGAGGGCAAACCGAGGTCCTCCAGGAGGACAAGGCTACAGACCAAGCATGGGGGGGGGGGCTGTGGTGCCCGAAATTTTGCCCCTCCCCCACCGCCGGTCACCCCCAGCTGAGGTCATGGCTCCTGGGCTTCCTGGTATCCACCCAAGAGCTTTGTGTCCAAATATTTGGCAGGAGAGATCCGGCTGGCACCGCAGCTACAACCCAACAACTATCCTTGTCTCCTCAAGCAGATTTTGTGAGTCTAGTAATAATGAAATTCTTCCACGGAAAAATACACAATCCCAACAGTTGGCAAAGGGAACCCAGCCAGGTGTGCAAAGCTACACAGACTCTGTTCCCACCCAAAAACCACCGTGACCATCACTTGTTTGCATCTGGAAATTAAGCTCATTGTTGAGATTCCTAACTGAGACCGGGACAAGGCACACCGGTCAATGAACTGAAGACGTTGGGATGATAAAATATTCACCGCAACTTTTATGTTCATTAAGATGCTCAACTCTCCCACCTTTATTTCCATTAAAGCAATGTTTCTTTCTTCTCTCCTCGCCCAAGGAACCTCCAGTGGAGGATCGGGGCCTGATGCTCAGTTCTAAGATGCCGGCTCAAAGGACCGCAGTCGCAGAGCTGAATAAAAGCCCCCTCAAGCCCGGGGCTCCTCCACAATTTTGTCCCTTGCTTGAGAGAGAAAGGCCTCGAGAGACAAGCGGTCAGCACCCAGTCCAGGGAGACCAACCAGAATCACCCTGTGTTAGCAGGGGCTTCCCAGAAGGACTCGGGGCAGGCAGGCAGGCAGCAGCCGGAGAAGAACCAAGGCAGGCAAAGGAACATACCTTCTAAGTCGTCGATGCTCTTCTCCAGCTTGGTTACTGACCTCTCGGCAAATTCAGCTCGGGTCTCAGCCTGTGGTCGAAGCACACGTAGGTGGGTCAGGAGGAGGCTTGGACCACCGAGGGTGTCTCCCCCCCCCTCAGGGAAAGCCCACCGGATACAGAGCAATACGAAGAGCTGCTGCCCCCAACCCCACATCTGGAGGTGAAGCAGCCCAAGGGGTGTTCAGCCATTCCCATCAGAAAAACAACGGTGCTCTTCTCAGAGGCAGCCTCAGAAAACTGGTAGAGGACATACGGGCTGGAAACGGGGAGGACGAAGGATCCGGGCCCTCAGGATACGGCCAGAGCTGGAATCCTCATCCCCCATTTGTGCAACGTTCCCAACACAAGCGCTCTGCAACGCCCATGCAAACGCAATACGGCTGCACAAAGGTTTTATTGCGCTCAACCCTCCGCAGGTATTTCTCCTTTGACTGCAGGGGAGCAGATTAAGAACCGAGTGTGGCTTTGGGTCAAAGTGCAACACACCTCTGCACACCCTGAACGGCTGACATTCCCCTGGGCTACCTCAGCATTCCAGGAAACAAAAAAATCCCAGCAATGTTTACACCCCCCCCCCCGGCCATTCCTCCTCCAGAAAACCAGCTTCTTTGTCTTGGGGAGGTTTACCTCTTTCAGCTTGTCAGTAAGGACCTTGATTTCCTCTTCATACTTGTCTTCCTTCTGAGAGTACTGCAAGTGGAAAGGAAAAACACAACACACCCGATGTGAGAAACCCCTCCGGGCCACCTGATAAACCACCCTCTCCGAACCGGTTGCACAACAGGAGCCCTGCGAGCTCAAAACCAAGCAGGAGGTTTGATCAGACGGGGCTGAGCAAAGAGCTGTAGTCCCCGGAAAGTAGGCCCCGCCCCCGGATGTTGGACTACAACTCCCATCTGCTGGGGGGGTGTCAGGTGGAAGTTGCAGTCTAAGACCAGGGGAGGGGGCCTTCGGGCATGGCAATGTTTTTCACACCACAGAAGATTCCTGTCCCGCCACTGCTTGCAAAAGTCCAGCTTTCCAACTCAAAAACTCTCCTGAGGCCCCCCAGAATGGATGGTTTTTCTCCTCCAGCAGAAGCCGGTCTTGCCCATCTTGCCATCCGGGCTGCCCAACCGTCCAGCGCTTAAAGCAACAGGGCCCTCCTCCCTCTCACGAAGCTGAGTGGCTCCTTGGACTTCCCTTTTTTGCACGCTGGCTGAAAGACCCAGAGGCAGGAGAAGGAAGAGGCAGACCTCTTGAGACTCAAACAGGGACAAAGGGGCAGGCATCCGAGGGGCTTCCTGGACCAGAGGAGCCAGGAAGAGCCCCTGGGGAATTGGGAACACTTCTGCAGAGACCCCCCTCCCCTCCCCTCCCCTCCCTAAGGCTGAAAGCTCCTCTTCTGATTTTGCTGTTTAGGAGGACCACGCTTGGTGGCTTTGCAGGATGAAGCCCATTTTCTGCTCCTGTGGTTGCCCTCCTGCAGAAACCACTGATACAAAGCTGGCTTTGTGACAAAGCCGGAGAACTTTAAATCAAAAACCACCCTGGAAGAAAGCGCGAGTCCTGAAAGTTTGCTTGGAGTAGAGATTCCTGAAATAATGTGGCTCCTTTCCTTCTGCTTCGCTGCCAGAGCAGACTCCCAAGTGCTCAGATCGGAGACCACCTCCAAAATCTCCGGTTAATCCTTGGCACTTCTGGTTATTCCAGGATGCCGCAATCTGAGATTAAATCCACAGCGGTCCAGCGCCGAGCAGCGTTTCTCAGCTTGACAACTTTAAGGCGGATGGACTTCAATTCACAGAATTTCTCTGCCCCCAACTGCCCCCCAAAGACGGCTGCAGTCCATCTATGCTGGTTGGGAAATTCTGGGAGCTGAAGCCCACCCAGCCACCCAGGGCCAGAAGTGGAGGGCCAGAAACGCCAACTGCCTGACTCTGAAGGAGGCTGCGTGTCCACTTGGGGGCCACCGGGTTAATGGGTGGGCAGAAAAGCAAAGTGGACAATGTGGGACTCGGAAGGCGAGTCCCGTCTTGGAGGCAGCCACTTTCTTCCCCACCTAGCCTCGCTCCTCCCTGCTCGTCCTACCTTCTCCGCCTGAGCTTCCAGTGACCTCAGGTTGTTGGTCACAGTTTTCAATTCCTCTTCAAGTTCAGCACATTTGCTATTATTTGGGAACGCAGGCAGGAAAGGGGGCAGGAGGAAGACCAGTCAAGCCCAAGAAGAAAGGGGGAGAAAAGATAGAGAAAAAATGAAAACAGAACCTCAAAGCTCAAGGAAAGGGCCTTGAAAGCAGCTGCACCCCTCTGGGACCACCAAATCGAGACTAACCCGAGAGGCACAGAGAGAAAACCTCCCCTCTCTCGCCTGCAGCTGAGGGTATGCAGGAAAGGGGGGGCAGGTTCTCCCAATTAATAGCCCCTTCCTCTAATAAAAGGCAGCCTTTTGGAAACAGGTGGGCGTTTCCTGCGGAGGCCATGCTCGACCTTGGTTACACCACAGGGGTCCCAGAGAGGTCAGCTTCTTTCCCAGGGCTCAGTCACAGCCACAAGGCTTACACACACATACACACACACACACACACACACGGTGCTTTTGGAGACAAAGGACAGCCACTCAAGCCGATGCAGAAGGACGCAAGGAAAAGAAAGAGGCCAGCAAGGCGGCAAAAGCAGTGCGCAACTACGGGCACCTCAGCCGAAAGGTTTGGGCTGCGGCCAACCGCGGTCTCCGCATTCACCGACAGTTGCTGATGCGTGCCAGTACCTTTTCCTCGGCTGCCATGAGCGCTTTCAAGGTCTGATCCATTGTTCTTAGCTGTTCTTCCAGCTGTCGGACTTGGCTGTTAGTGAACACAGGAAACGCACAAGAGCCATTCACAAAAATCGGTGAGCCAGGAACAACAACAGCATGCAGTGACCCAAACCACACCAGAGCTCCCCCCGACTCCCACACGGCCTTAAGCACACAGAGGCAGACACAGGCACCACACGGACACATGCCAGAAGCCCTTCCGTGGGGCACGGTTGCCGCGAGACACCAAAACAGCCACCACATCCATGGGCAGCACAAGGCCAGCAGCAGCAGCAGCAACAACAGAGCCCCGGAGCGAGACGCACCTTTCGGAGAGCTCGGCCCGCTCTTCCGCACGCTCCAGGTCGCTCTCGATGATCACCAGCTTCCGGGCCACCTATAGCCACCGTGGAAAGAGAAGGGAGGAGATGAAGCCGGGAGGGGCCTTCCGGGTGCTGGATTCCCAGCCATGGAGCCTGGCAGAAGGGATTGGCTTCTTTCTAAAACGCATTTCTGAAACCAGCCAAGCTCTGGGCGGCTTACAGAGACACAAGCGGAATCTCGAGAGTTATACAATTCAGAGGTGGCACCGCAGACCATTGTCCCACCAAAGCTCTTTGGAAGAGCCATGTTTTCACTGGCTTCTGGGCTTTGTGCAGATTTTGGGCAGGCTGTCCCCAAATGTGGTGGGCAGGAGCTCTGGTTTTGCAACTGCAACTGGATGGACCGAGAAGCAGCACGGACTCCTCCGCCCCTCCTCTGTCCATTCCTTGTGGGACTCCGCCACTCCCCGAAACTCGGCTGCCCAAGGTCTACCCTTCCCTTCCCAAAGTCTCCCAGAGACCCCCACCACACCTGGCGGGATGCCAGGCCAGGGTCAACTGAGGCTCACCTCCTCGTACTTCCGGTCAGCGTCCTCAGCGATGTGCTTGGCCTCTTTCAGCTGGATCTCTTGGATCTCCATCTTCTCTTCATCCTTCAGGGCTCTGCTCTCGATGACCTTCATGCCTCTGAGAGAGACGGGCATCGTCACGGGCACAGCCAGGAAGCTCATCCTCCCTGGTGCCACGCACCTGCTTTGGGCTGCAACCACCCCCATGTCCCTGAACTCTATCGCAAGGGCTGCAAATGCTACCTTCCTTCCCAGCTCAACCGAAGTGGGAGGAGGGCATTGGAAGCGTGCCCGCTCTGCAAGGCTTCTGCACCCAAAGCCCTTCTCTGCATGTATCCCATCCTGCCACTGCTCAGATGGCACCCTCCCTCCCTCTTCCCTGCGTGTGCGTGTGTGTTTGTGTGTATGAGAGAGAAATCCTGGAAGGGAGAGTCTCTCCTTAATCAACATTTGTCTACACCAACGTTTCCCTTTAAGATGTGAGGCTGGCTGGGGAATTCTGGGAGCTGAAGTCCACACGTCTTAAAATTGCAAAGATTGAGAAGCACAGATCCAGAGGGAAGTTGAAGTCCATGAAATTGTCCTGCTATGTGGTTTCTTCCCCTTCACTGCCAATTTTCAAGCAGAGGTGGGATACAGTGAATCCTGCAATCTGCAGGGGTTGGACTTGATGGCCTCTGAGTTCCACTCCCATTCTATATCTCTGTGTTTCACCCAATTCCCCTTAAGGCAAGAAGCCAGACCCCTCAGAACCCAAAGGACACCATATTCTCCCAAGAGGTGTAACTGTGCCAGCCGAGCGCCCTCCATGCCAAGGGGCCCAGCCTCACCTCTCGCTCTCATCTGCCGCCTTCTCGGCCTCCTCCAGCTTCT
>JAEANM010000627.1:0-33834 GCA_017656035.1 Myanophis thanlyinensis
CTTATGGAACGAACTCCCCCCTGAGATTCGGACCATTACTGACCTCCGAGCTTTCCGACGTGCATTGAAAACCCATCATTTCCAGCTAGCCGGCCTGGCCTGACACCTCAGGGTTATTTTTAATTTGTTAGTTGCAATTTTAAATTTTATAATTTTAATTTAATTCATCTTAACTCTCAATTTTAATGTGTTTTTAAATTATCAGCTTTGTCTAATTATTTTAAATTGGTTTTTAGATCTTTCCTATGTGTGTTTTACTTGCTGTACACCGCCCCGAGTCCCTTGGGAAAGGGGCGGTATATAAATTTAAACAAATAAATAAAATCTAAACCTATGAATATGAAAAAATGTATGCATAATTACCCATTTTCTCCCTTCCCTTCCCTTCCCTTCCCTTCCCCCTTCCCTCTCTCTTTCCTAATTTCTCTCTCCCTAAGACAAATTGCAAGCAGAATACTCAGCTAGTAGAAATTCTGCCTTTCGGCATAATTACCTTTTGGCATTAAAAACTAAGATTCTGCCTTTTGGCATAAAAACTAAGCAATAGCTATAAAAAGCATTCAAATCCTATTTACACACACCTACGAAACATACTGTGCAAGAAGTGGAAATTTTACAGCATAGAGTGGACTTTTGCCCACTTACACCTGTTTTTCCTGACAAATGCTATTGACAAAAAACATATTAGAATTCCTAAGAAAATGAGCTGCTTGCTTTTCTCTTTCTAAAACACAGCTGTTTATGTACATTGGCTGTGTAGAACTGTGACTATAAAGGGGGGGGGGAACTATGACAGGTATTTTGTGCAGCAAGAGTGCCTATTTTATGCTGGTAAGAACAATATTTTTGAAAGCTCAACGATATTCAACTTAATTCCAGAGTTTCGCTAAAAGAAAATTTACACACACAAACACACACAAGCTAGTAAATTAAAGAAAGAAAATAAACCAAGCAGTTTTCCAACCCTACAGCATAACTACAGATAAAGCTAGGATCTGCTGATAAGATTTGCTTATTTAGAAACTGACTACAGAATATACATTTGCAAGGGAAATTGACAAGCATAAATGAGAATTTATAGAATAAATTACTGGAATACACACAGCAACTGTGTCTGGCTTCAAAAGACAGGAGGGATTGGGCAATCAAAATCCTGTCTCTTTTTAGATGCATATAATGTATAATCAAATCAAATCAAATTTTATTCATCACATGCACAGTCGTACATGGTACGAAATGCAGTGAAATGTGTACGCGACCGCTCGCGACCATAGTAGTAGGGCAAGAGAATAGTATAGACAGGGAGGGAGTATATAACATACTTTAAAGGGAGTGGGGCTTTGATTGTGCAATTCCACTTGTCCTTTCAAGGCCAGTGACTGCTGCTGTGAACATCTCTCCTTGAAGAAAAGAGAAGGGCAACTAATGAAGCTGGGGCAGGAGTATATTTATGAAACATGCAGAATCAATTTTATATTATTTTATTGTGATGCAGATAATGATAGTTCATTGACTGACAGCAACTGGAGCCTAGTTTTATAGTATTCCATTTTTAAAAAATGCATTATATTTATAAATGCATTACAGCTGTAACCTATTTTCTCACACTTGCAACACCATGGCTGAGTTTGCACAATGTACTTAATGAAATCATTGTTATGCTTGGCCATAATGCCCAACTGACTCTAGGTGGTTCACAACACACCAAAACAATATAAAAACAGACAAACACCAGAACCCAATTCAAAGAAGAGCAAAATGGCAAATCCAGTAACACCATCACCCCCCCCCCCAAAAAAAACACCCCCATTCCATTAACAACTACATTCAACAAACATTCCAGTGCAAAACCTAGGAGAACAGTCAGGTCTTTTGTGCTTCTATGGACTCAAGGAGGAATCTCATTTGAGAAGGCAAACACCACATAGAGAAGGTGCACTTCCTGAACCCTGATAAGTGATGTTGTTTAATCGAAGGAAACTGGACCTTGCCTACCCTGTCAGCTCAAACTGGCTGGGCAGACACCATGGGAGATATTGGCCCTTCAAAGAAGTGGACCCCCTGCTGAGTATAGCCTCATAGGTCATAACCAGCATCTTGAATCACACCTGGACACAAACGGGCAACCAATGAAGCTTGTGAAGCAGAGGTATCACATGGACAAACAGAGGCTTACTGATAACTGTCCAAACCCCTGCATTCTGGACCAGCTGAAATTTCCAAGTATGTAGTCTTCAAGGGCAGCCGCATGTAAAGCACATTTCATTTAAAGACTAAGCCTCCTTAGTTTTAATCTTCATTGATTCAGGGTTGGGAAAATACACATTGATGTGTGCCTTATGCTCATATATTAAATGAAAGAGATACTGACCTCTGGCCACTGATATGTGCTTACTGGACATCTATTCTGTTTGAAAGGAATGCCATAACAGAGAGACCTGAAACAATAATGGAGTTCCAGGGTAAATCCTTGCAAAGTCTTTGGAAGCAATTCACGAGGGGACAAAGAATTTAAAAAAAAAAGCTGAAATTTATGTCAAATAATTAATAATTTTAATATACTAGGGGGAACTAACAAAGGCGAATTAATGCCAGAATAGGGGCTACCCACGCTCAATTGATCTCAAGACCCAAAAGCTCAGCACATTTGAAATTATAAAGCTTTTGCCAGGCTGAACATCGAGGACATGCAAAAATGTTTAAATAAGCTGCTGCAGTCTGACTTCATCAGCACGACTCCTGTAATGGCTACAAATTAGGCTCTGAGCTGTACTCAGGCATGGGATTGCTTTCTTTTTTTAATCTCCTAAAGAAACGAGGGACTGAGGTGAGCGTGACGTTCATTTATATTATTTGTGAGGCATCAAGTAACAGTATTTTAAAATATTTATCTCAAGCTACTGATTTAATTCTCAGCATCATGGTTTAGTCTCTGTTGCATTGCTTGTAATATTCATTATAATTACAGTTACAGATTGCTTACTAATTTTGTCTATATTGTTCCATGTTTCAGACAAAAGCTTGCTAAATAAAACAAATCCCTTGGCTGAAAGGACTGATAATTTTCCATTGTCTAAATGTTGTTAGCGGAATGTTTTCTTCAGAGGTAGTTGATTCTGAAAGTGCAATTCAATGCCTAATAATAATCCACATTCCAGACAACAGAAGGGTAGATAGTGAGATAGAGGATCACATTTGAGATAGATATAGATATATAATATTGTTGTTCGGGGACCTAGAGATCAGGACAAGAGTGGCTTTGGGTGGGATTATTGTTCAGATAAAAAGAGAATGGCAAGTGTTTTAACCAGGAAGGCAGGAAGAACTGGCCTGTTGAGTGGTTGATGATAAGGATATATGGGAGGATATAGAGATTGGCAGAAATTGGGGTGAACAGAATAGCACAATGAACAATGTGAGATGACTCATGATCACAGAGTTCAGACTCATCTGATTGTGGATAGAGCTGGATGGGATATGTCCGACGGGGTCACAAGCAGTATCTGCAAAACTGTGCAACTATGTCAGAATGGGAAAAGAAGAGCCTGGTGTGTCCAGAGCTTTCATAGATGGATGAATCTGTTGTAATGGTGTGTGGGAATGATCCTGGGGAACATTAGGAAGAGCTCCAGACAGGACAACATGTATATAAAAGATATCTCACCCCATAGAAGACGGGGAGGACGTGGGAAAACATTTCACAAGGGACCCTCCCTAGTTTTTCAGAGAGTAAAAAGACAGGAGAAATACTTTCAGTCTTGCAAGTTTCTGTTAATATAAACTCACAATAAAGAACAGAGCTAGTATTCTTGGTTGTGCTTCTTGTAGGGTCTATCTGATAGGACTAACATCAATTCTGCAAGATTCATCTGGTTTCTGGAGGTGCTTGAAGGGTTTCCCAATAACCCAAAGACCTTTATTGAGTCTCAGGTGTGCACCAATGAAGGAGGAAGATGTGTTGGATATGTTCACCGCCTTGGGTTACTTGTAAAAATAAAAAAAGGTGGGATATAAATACATAAATTAAAAATTACAGGTTTCTGGCAAAGATTACAGCTAACAAACTAATTCAGAAGGAAAAAGATTGAACTGTGTTATGCATTCAGCTTCAAGCCCTAGATCCATGATGGCGAACCTATGGCACGGGTGCCACAGGTGGCACACGG
The DNA here is from genome assembly GCA_017656035.1 of Myanophis thanlyinensis. NCBI lineage: Eukaryota > Metazoa > Chordata > Lepidosauria > Squamata > Homalopsidae > Myanophis > Myanophis thanlyinensis. The sequence continues at coordinate 4,167 of JAEANM010000627.1, forward strand.
AGCCATCTTTCTGGGCACACAACCTGTCGGCCAACTTACCTCCAGCTGAGCATGCACAGGCGATTGCACATGCATGCATGCATGACTGCAGAGACCCAGCTGGTCTTCGGGCCTCCGCTGTGCATGCGCGCAATTGCAGCAGGAAATCCATCTGGTTTTTGGAGCTCTCCTGCACATGCACACGCGATTGCTCGTGTGAGTGCCTGTGCACAGTGCGTGTGAACTGCACATGCAAAATCTGCATGGATGCGCAGATAGTGTGATTGCACATGCAGCGCATATGGAGCCGCACGCAAGTGTGGATGGCATGTGCAAAGCGCATATTTTTGGGCACTTGGTAAGTAAAAGGTTCGCCACCACTGCCCTAGACTGTCCTCTTCATTAGACAACAACAAGGAAAAAGATACAAAAACATTAACGTGCATATATGGCACTTACAATATGAACCTGTCTGGCTCTGAATCTGAAGAGTAAGAAAATAGGAGTTCTTCAGCCAGTATAGTACATGGTAGTGGATCTTATAGAAAGGGGTGTCAAACTCAATTTCATTGCTGGTCATATCAGGGTTGTGTTTGATCTTGGGGGGGCGGGGGGCATGGCCCGAGTGGGTGGGGCCAGCTCGACGTCACTCGTTTTAGGGGCACCTGTGGTGGCCAAAGTTCTCTGCCAGTGAAAACAGGCTCCCAAGTTTCATTTTTGGCTGCCCGGCTTCCTGCAATCCTGTCAGTGAAAATGGAGCTCGGAAAATGGGAAAATGGAGCAACTCCCTGTGGGAGGGCCATGTGGCAGAGGCTTGCAGGAGGCCATGGCAGCCGAAAAAGGAGGTCAGGAGCCCATTTTCACTGGCAGAAGCATTGCAGGCTGGTCCTTCGCTGTTTCCAGGGCAGCCCCGCGGGCCAGATCTAAGTACCTCACAGGCCAGATCTAAGTACCCCACAGGCCGGCTCCGGCTCCCAGGCCTTGAGTTTGACACCCATTATAAAAAATGGGAATAAGTTGCAGAAGAAATATATCAAATGAAGGAACTTCATCATTTAATTCAAGCTATCATAAAAGTGGTTCCTTTTGTAAAAGACAAGATGACTTGACTAATTCTAGTATTCCAAACATTACATCTCTGACTGGTGTTCAGAAAAATCTGCTTTTTAACACAAACTTTCCTACAAAGGCCATAACAGGTTCAGCAGCACCAGCCATGCAAAACAGTATCTCAGATCATTTATAGGCTGAAGAATACAAAGCTTCTACATCACTGACAGCTTCTGTTGCACGATTAGTTGTAAATACTATGCATACTACAACCGCATGGTCTACAATGACCAGTGGTACTGTGTCATCTTCAGAAGTCAGGGAGAGGCACAGATCATACCTCATTCCTGTTCCGGAAGAAGAATCAGAATCCCAAAGAAAAGCTAAATCAAGACAAACGAGGCAATCGAGAACATCCACAGAGGGTGTAACATTAACCCATATCCAGGAAGCTGAAAAAAAAATGATAGAAGTTGGGCTACATGAACTAGAGAACAAGAGAATGAAGTATAAGAAGAAAAAGAAAAACAAGACAAAGGAAAAGTGTTTCTCCTGTGAGACTGGTCTATCAGAGCAACCTGGCCCACCCAAATATGGGACGGAACATATTGCTTAATCTTCCCCCTGGTACAACTGACAAAGTGAGAAGAGCCTGTGGCCTAGAGATTAATACTGTACATGTGCTTAATATGTAGGTGGCCCAGGTTAAAATTTCAGAAGAGTATGGCTAGCTGATGAGAGCTAAAAAGTTTGAAATAGCTATTTCAAACTTTATTTTTGTCGGTAAATTTAAATTTATTACAAGACAAAGGAAACCAAATAGAAAAGAAAGAACCAGAAACTAAGGATGATGATAAAGATATGTGTGAACCTTAGATGAGCAGTATCATAGTTATAGAACTACATCTTCAACTGCTTCATTTCTTAGTAGCCTCAACTTCTAATTTTTCAAGCCAAAAAGAGGGGCCAAACAGCATTATAGATGTAACTTCTGCTCACTCAAGAAGTGCAAATGAAAATGAGAGAAAAAAAACAGATGAGAGAAGGGAAAAGAAAAATCATAAACAAAACCAATAAGAAAAAGATTGCACCATGAGGAAAACAAAGATCAACTGGGATAATGATGAAACAAGAGCATTTGTCTAATTCCAGAAGAGGAAACTAATAAAAAAGAAGTGAAGAGTGACTGTCATTCAAGATATGACACAGGGTCATCTGGAGATTGTTATGACTCAGTACTAGGATGACCCGGTTACAATTATTTGGAAAATCACAAATTGTATGCCAGTAAATTAGAAAAAGAAGATACAACTTACTTTTAGAAACTTTATGAAAGATTATAGTTCAAAATGAAAAACTGAAAGCACAACTGCATGATACAAATTAGTGGCACTTAAACTACAATTGGCAAAGGTAACCCAGAGATAAAAAAAAAATGTGTTGATCAATCTCTACAAGAAATGGAAAAGGGGGAGTGAATAGCTCAGAAAAGACAAATATATGAAATGGAAGAATTTAAGATGCTATCAGACCTGAAGGCAGATAACCAGAGGCTAAAGGATGAATATTGGGCTTTGATCAGGGTAATCAGCGAACTTTCCAAATAAAATTGTTTACTCTTACCAACAAATCAGGAGATTGCACATAATTAGTAACTCCAGTGGACCATAGAACAGAAGTCACTGGATTCCTGGGAAGATTTATTGGAGACTGTTGTTTTCAGATATTCTATCCAAAGCCCATTTACTTGTGTATGTGTGTATTTTAAACCAAGATCCTATTTTTATATGTTAAAAGCAGATGCTGAGAAGACAAAATGACTGAGAAATCTTGTTTACAAGATCTGATAAACCTCAAATATTGAATCAGTAAGCCTTAATTGTATATAAACACATTTTTAAAAATCTTTCTGCTGTTACTTTATTTTGTTGCTTTGTCACTGTTTCTGGTTGTTGTTTTTTTGGGGGGGGGATATGTGTGTGCGTGCGTGTGGATTTTATTCCTATGTCACTTGGAATCATTATGATTTGGTTAGCCATACAAAATTTCCTTAATAAAATGAATGAATAAAATTAGATTCATTACACAGTTGGATATTCTAATTTTAAGAAGTGCTCCAGAAAAATATGAAGGCCGAAGATTCAATAGCCACTGAGAGATGAAAGAGAATCAAAAGTCACACTCTCCACTCTATTCCCCAACTATCCACTGACCAATTTAATGGCAAAAATAATCTTAGTGTGGAAGCTTTGGTATAAAACCATGAAATTCAATATTCCAAATCCATAGTATTATTTCATGGCAGTACATATAATCTTTGATTTACAACCACAATTGAGCCCAAAACTTATGTTGCTAAGTGAGGCAGTTCTTAAGTGAACCACTGCAGGTGTTAAGTTGGTAACATAGTTAAGTGAACATAACTTCACCAATGACTTTGCTTGTCAGAAGATTATGATTACATGACCCCAGGACACTGCAACCGTCATAAATATGAGACAGTTGCCAAGTGTCTGAATTTTGATCATGTGACCATGGGGAATGCTGAAATGGTCATAAATGTGAAAAATGGTCATGTCATTTTTTTCAGCAGTGTTGTAACTTTCAACAGTCACTAAATGAACTATTGTAAGTTGAGGACTACTGTATATCAAAAAGCTTTGCACTGATGATTTAAATTTTGTCAGCAGTTTTAAGTACATTTCCTGTTAACTTAATAGGGATTTGCATCTTGGAACAAGTACCATATTGTGCTAAAGCCATGCTGAAAAAAAGGATTGTCTATGATTGTTACAGTGTCAGATGGACATATTGATTTAATGGTTTCAGATGGTGTGAAAAGCAGGGAGGATGAGTGAAATTAAAATAGAGGTTAGTCCTGTAGTACTAAACAAAAGATTGGATTTGATAGTGCAAATGACCTTGTCCAAATCTATAAATTTATTATCTGTCTACTTATACTTCCTTCTTGGTGAAATTACTCTTTCTCTACTTGTAACTCAGTATTTCTCAATAAGCGAAACCAGTCATCTTGCCAATCAATGTAAAGCGTTTCCAGGCACATGGTACTGTTTGTGTGAGAAAGTTTGTGAGAAGCAATAATTCACATTCACTTTTGATATGCCCATTGTCGCAAAATTATGGTATCTGGCAAACTTTCTCACAGACAGTATTCCTGGAACCACTTTGCAGTTTCCTCTTTCGTCCCCACCCTTTTTGGCTAAGGTTCCTCCCTTTCTTCTTTAATTCATATTAAACGACGGTTTAATTTTAAAAGCCCTCAAAGAGGCATGGACTTAAAAGTTACTACAGGCCGGTTTCACCCAAACAACCAGTCATTCTTGCCCATTTCGGATTCCCTCCCTTTTCGGTTCACAAGCCAGAAGCTGACACCGAAATGGAATTCTTGTTTTACCCGAAATGTATACCTGAGGCTGTTGCCTAACCGTTGTGTGTATACAAGACACACAGCTCCAACTCTTCGCACCCCAAATTCAATATAGCTTCTGGATTCAAAGCAACGCTCCGGGTTTCTCGTTAAGGTCTGGGAAACCGAGGCGGCCTTTTTATTAAAAAGGAACGTGTGTGTTTGTGTGTGTATAACTCCACGTACACGTGTGCACAAGCGTGCTTCCCCCCCCCCCCCCACACACTTTTTTTTCCTTCTTCTTTTTCTTCTTCTGCCGCCTCAGTTGCCGGCTTCGTGCGTGTGTGTGTGTTCCTCCTTTTTTTTCCCCCAAGCCGCAAGAACAGTATGCAAATAGAGAGCCGGGCCCGGCCCGGCCTGGCCCAGCCCAGCCCTTCCTCTCCGCCCGCCCAGCTCGGGTGGGAAAGGCGCAAAAGGGAGGCGAGGCCTGAGAGAAAGGAGGTCGGGGGTCGGGCCCGGAATGCCTCTTGTGGACCGGCAGTTCCCCTCACAACCCCCCACACAACCTCTCCCGCTCCTTTCCTTCTCTCCCCCCCCCCCCACACACAAAGGTGGGAGCGGGCTCTGCCTCCCCCTCCCTATTTTCGCAGCCTTGCGGGGCTCCTCCCCGCGGATGGTGCAGCTGTTGGCTTTGCAGGAAGCGCTATTTAAAACAGGCTGCGAGGAACATGTGAGCCGCGCAGTCTTCGGAAGGGCTCGGAGGAGGCGGAGGCGAGAGGGAAAGAGAGGGAGCTGGCTGGGAATTGGTGCGAGCGCCGGCCTCCCTCCACCCTTCCCCACCCCCGCGGCCGGAATGGGAGCTTGGTCACGTACGGGCAGGGACGGCTGCTCCAGCTCGCCGAGCGTCACCCGTCCCTAGCAGCCTGCGCTGAGCGCACGGACGGTGCCCGAAAGGAGGGAAGGGAGCGAGCGAGCGAGCGAGCTGCTGCTCCAGCCCGGAGACTTTCGCCGCCTTTTGAGCTGCTGGTGCCGGCCGCCGAGCAGCGGGAAGCGAGGTGCGTCCAAGCCGCGGACTCTGGTGGCGGTGGGGGAAACTTCCTTCCTTCCTTCGTTCCTCCCTCAGCCTCCTTACTTTATTTTTTTTGTTTTTGGGCCAGGGCCCCATTTACGCGCAGGAGTGGAGTTCTTTTTAAATTCCTTGCCCTTCTGGAGGTTGGCTTGGCTTTGCAAATCGACTTCGGAGGACGGCGCTGCCCTGGGATTCGGGTCGTGAAGAGAACAAAAAGGGGTCCCCGGTGGTGGTTTGGGGGTGGGGGGGCAGAAGAGAGGGGAGGGTTGCGTTGGAGCTCCGGAGAGAAGAAAGAAAGAGAACGAGAGAGAAAGAAAGAGAGCAGAGCCGAAGGTGGGAGCTGGCGCTTTTCTTTCTTCTTCCCTTTTTTTTTTTCCAGCCTGCTTTTGGCTCGTCCTTCCCGAGTCCGGCGGGTCTGTCTTCCCGGGGCAGCCGTTTCGGGCTCGGTCCCCAGAGGCTGGATCCCCAACCCCAGAAGCCTCCCTTTAAAGCTTTTGGCCCGGGACTTGTTTCGAAGTTAGTGTTGCATTGCCCAGGCAGGAAGCAACCAGGGCCAGAGAGAGAGAGAAGAGAAAAAAGAAAAGTTTTAAGCTGCTTGTCTGAAAGCGGGACGGTTTCCGTCCCACCCTCAAGAAAAAGCGCTGGGGGGGTGGAGGGGAGCGTAGAAGTGAAATGAGATTTAGCTCCTTCCAGAACGAGAGCCTCGGAATCGCCTTCGGTTGTTTTTGGCAGGAGCGCAACAATGGGGGGTGTTTGTTAGTTAATGCAGGGCCGAATAATCTGGACCTTTCGGCGCAGGAACAAAATCCGGACTAGAGAAGTCCCACAATTCAAAACAAGGCTTAGAAAAGAATGCGAGCAAAACCGTACGCCCACCGCTGTTTCGACGCTTGGATCTACGTTGGGCAAAGAGGAGAGCAGCCTCTCTTCGCTGTTGAATAATTGATCTCCTTGGAATGAGATCCCTGGTAGACAAAATAACGGGGAGGGGGTGGGTGGGACGCCTTTTAACGATGGGTGCATAATCCTGGAATTGTAAAACTCCGGGAAGTGTAATGAATGAAGGGCTTGCTGTGTGTCAGGAGCTGGTGAACAGGAAAGGGACTCATCCATCTGAGTAATCTTTGGGTGCTGCATAAACTTGCTAGACACCTGAAGGTTTAAAATTGGTTGGCAACCTCTTCAAAACTATTTGCTTTAGGGATAGATAAAGCCCTTCATACTAGTTCCGGGTGTATGTATCTGGGTTTTTTTTTTTCTTTATGGGAATTCCTCCCATATAAGGAAAGTGTATAATTGATTTTGAGTTTTTGTATGGTGGCATAAAGCAGGTGTAATCCGGTATTAATGATAAGATGGAAAGGTTCATTTTAGGGCATTTATAAAATTTTGGGGTTTGGGTGAAAAATGAAGCTGGAGTCCCAGAAATGGATGGGCTGGTTTTGTTTGCAAAACCAAAACTTTAAAGCATCCATTAGATAAAATGAAACAACAACCACCATGTAAACAAGCGTGCAAAAGCGTACATGAATAAATTTCTGTCTGCTTGGCCTAGCAGTAGAATAGGATGGCCAGTTTGGTCTTTTGTACAGTAGCCTGGCACGGCTCTGTGTCTTAAGGGAGGCATCTTTTCTGCATTGGCACAGAGGGATAGGGAGCTTTCACTGGTTTGCTGGATTCAGTATTCATATCATGTCTAAATGCAATTTCTCAGGATTTTTTCCCCCAGCAAAAGTGGCTCTTCTTTTCTTCTTTTTCTGTCTTACAAGAGGGCCAATAATTTCTTCTGCATTTTGGATGTGTGTGCTGTTTCCTCTGTGGAGATGATTGATGATAATAGAGTACAGCTAGCAGTGGTAACATTTTTTGTGGTGTAGTTCTCTATCCTTCTGAAACCTGCCTGGCTGCCCACATGTCCCCAGTCTGAACATCCCAGCAGGAAGAATTCCTTTGGGATTTAATTGACACTTGTAAAATCTGAGACAAGAGCTGTTGGCTGCTGGAAAGATGACAGGCAAGGCAGCACTCTAGGCCACCTTGTAATTAAGGAAGTGGAAGAATACTCCACCCATGAAAATTTAACTGAAATTCTGTTCTCCTCTGAAAGCAAATATTCATGCAAATTCACTTTTGTAAAATTGAGAAAGGCCTGGTGGGAAAAATGAAGGAGAATGCTTAACATTTAGTGTGTATTCCTGTATCTAATTTCTTCTTGCTCCTAGCTACAGTCTTTGTACTTTTTATTTAGAAAGCCAGAGAAAAGCATTTCAAAAGAGCTTCTACCCACATCCCTTTTAAGCATTTTAACTCCCTCCCCAGGCTCTTGTTAGAAGAGAACATTTCCAAACTTTAATTTTTGCATATATGTGCGTGCGTGCGTGCGTGTGCAGCTGCTGTTTTGCCTTTTCTTTCTGCGACTGCAGTATTTGGCTCCGCCTGTGGGTGGCAGCATGTTTATTTGCTGTGTCATTTAGCCAGAAACAGCCAGGGTTTGTGGAATGTGATTCAGACAGAATGACTGGCAGTATGTGGGAATACGAAACTGTCCCGGAAGCTTGGAGGGAGGAACAATTGGCAGTTCCGAAGCCACTGTGCACAAGGTCTCTTTTTCAAAAGAGCCTTTTGAAAGAGTTTCACATTCCCACATGCTGCTAGTCATTAATTCTGAATGTGGCAACTTGCGAGGTCATCGGTGGAAGGAAAATGAATATTTTCCTGTTGTTGGGATAACCAACCGGTGCAGGCATGTTTGTCCTTTATCTTCATTAATCAGTGAAAGATCAGGAGAAGGAAGGAAAACCGTGAACAAGAGGATGTTAAGAATCCAGGACAATCTGTCCCTGGGTAAGTAAATAGGGAAATTGGGGAGGTAATTTTAATGCCTTTTCTAGAATTGGACTATTTATGGATTCAGGGAAACTGGAATATGTTTATTGAGGTCCTAGGTCTTCAGCTTTTTAATTAGTTTCAGGCTTTGTGTCCAGCCTCAAGAATTGAGGAGAGATTACAGTAACTACGTTTTTATATTGGGAACCTGGTAGCATCTTTTCTAACTTTTATCTCTTGATGAAAGAGTCAATAAAATGTGTTATAAGAGGTGTTGCAGGAGTCCTGATTCTTTGACACCACGCAGCTCTCCTTCTATAATAACAGTTTTATTTTGTTTACCTGTAGGTCTTTAGGATTTGGAAAGTAATTCCGAGCAGGGTGGGCCCAGGAGGCACCCATCCCCCCCAATGGAAACTGAAATGGAGTCTCCGTGTGAAGTCCAGCCAGCTGCCTGTCAGGAAACACAACCCCCTGATCCTCCAGAGGCGTTTCCTCCACCTGCAAGTGTTCCCGAAAAGATACCACCAATCAAGCCATGCTTTAAGAAGAAGCAGCAGATGCAGAAAAGGCTGGATTCAGAAGCGCTGAGGGCTCTGCGGCCGATCTTCACCAGCTTGCTTGGCACGGGCACCTTGGATGGAATTTTCGTGCCCAGGGGACAGAATAGTAGCCATAGTAACTTGTGTGAATCTGTTGCAAAAAAGAACTTGGGAATTGCAGCTCCGTGCCCACAGCCAGATAGCAATGTAGCTGTCTTAGTGCCGGGAGCTCCAGCAGTTCAGGGACAACTATCTGATGGGCATCTTGAAGAGGAGGTCCAGTCACAGGAGCAGAGCTTCCCTTCCATTACCTCTCCTGCTAATGAGCCATTCCAAGATAGCTGCTTGCGTGCTGCTTCTAATGCTGCTGCCCTTCTTGCATACCCTGGCAAGATACTTGAAGGTTACCCATCTGGGATATCCCCAAGTAACAACCAGTGCCTGCTCCAGTGTAATGGGAATCCAGGTGATAAGTTTGGAGCTGGTCTTTTCCAGAACAAAAGTGAAGATGCTTCCCTTGACCTGGTGTTTGAACTTTTGAATCAGTTGCAATATCATACTCACCAGAAGGATGGGATTGAAATCTGTGTGCACTTTCTTCAAGGTGTGTGTGTGTATGGCAGCGATTGCCCCAACCATCATACTGTCCTGCCGTATCACTGGCAAGCCAGGAGAACCGCTACCCAAGTGTGGCAAAGTGTGACTACCGATTCCCAGGAGCATCTGGAGAGACTGTACTGCAATCCAGACAATGACAAGGTCAAAATGAGATACCGGTAGGTCTTTAATATAATTGGGCTGATGGAACAAAAAGTAGGATTTAGAAATCTCACTGGGGTTGCAGAATTTGTAGTAGTAGAACATAACAGTTCATGTCTGATTAGGGGAGGTGATGTACATACTGGGGAACAGGTTCAAATGTAACAGCTTCCTACTTTCCCCCTTTCCCTTACCTTCTAGAAGACAATTTTGTGTAGAAAAGAGCTTTCTCTGAAGACTTTCTGCATAATTGAAACTTGTTTCTAGGTTCATTAATTGGGTGGTTGTTCGTCTAATATCAGTATTAATGAAATAACAGTTCAAGAGATACTCTTTAAGACCAAAGTAAAAGTCAAATAAGTAATTGAAGAAAATGGATCATGTTGGTGGATGTAACTATTTGATTTTTCTCATTGGCTGCAAATGATTAATTCTGGTCTGGAAACAAAAAATGGTCCTGTAGAGCAGAAACAGTGTAAAAAGTTTTGATTGATTGCTTTGTTAGATCAATATCTAACCTTTCCTGCCATTTCCCCTATCTCTGTGAGATAATTTGGGTTGAGAAATAGTAGTTATCCAATGAGATTCTGCATTTTTAGTCTAGCTCACTTCTAGTCTCTCAACCATCATATTACCCTGCACATTACTGGGCAGATCACAGACCTTAATTAGATCAATTAGATTCCCATAGGCAACAGATTTTTGTCTCCTGTTTTTTTCTTTTCTGATTAGATTTAAAGAGCATGTACTAACAACATTCTTAAAATGGATTTTTAATGCCATATAAATGATATCCACTGCCATATATTTCTAAAGGCACGTAGAATTTTCAACAAATGAATTAACAGTTTTCTTGTCTTATATTCAGCTATAATTGATAGTTTTCTCAATGTGAGACAGGAACTGCTCTTTATACATTTTTTTTTACTTTCTACATTAATAACTGTTCACTTTTATCATATCTAAGAGCCCCAAAGCTGTTACTTTTCCTTACTGAGCAGTAACTGAATTGACCATGTTGGTCTCTTTTTTTTACATTTTTTTTCCAAATTTCTAAGTTGCAGCAAAATACAGTATTCCAAATGTGGTTGGATTTACACAAAAGCAAAAGTTGAAATAGTTGTGCACCATTTTACACACTCCTAAAATATTGATATTCCAAAAATGTGCTTTATCACCATGAGAAAGAAACAGCATAGAGTTTGATTTCCATACTTGCAAAAGGTGATAGATTTGCAAGAAATAGTAAAATTAAATGAAGTTATAATAGATGTTGCAGGCAGCTGTTGATCGATCCCTAAAGATTAATAGAATAACAGAGTTGGAAGGGTCCTTGAAGGTCTTCTAGTCCAACCCTCTGTTCAGGCAGGAAACCCTGTATACTGTTTCAGACAAATGATTGTCCAATCTCTTCTTCAAAATTTAAACTTCTGGATTGATTGATTGATTGATTGATTGATTGATCTCACTGTTAGGAAATTTCTCCTTAGTTCTAGGTTGCTTCTCTCCTTGATTAGTTTCCATCTATTGCTTCTTGTGTTGCCTTCAGGTGCTTTGGAGAATAGTTTGACCCTCTCTTCTTTGTGGTAACACCTGAGATATTGAAACACTGCTATCATGTCACACTTAGTCTTTCTTTTCATTAAACTAGACATACCCAATTCCAGCAGCCATTCTTTATATCAGGGGTGTTAAACTGGCGGCCCATAGGCCGGATGTGTCATGCGCAGGCCACCACGCCCATCCCGGCTCCGCAAAAGGCAAGAAACGTAAGACGTGTGATGTGATCGAGTTTGACACCTCTGCTTTATATATTTTATCCTCCCTTTAATGGAGGCCAAAACATTCATCAAAGGGAGGATCCCTTTAATGGAGGATCTCAGGGTGTCTAATGCACATGGAGCTCCTCTCTGGGAACTCTTTAGATTGGGTTGCACCCAGGCTTGGCTAAGCACCAAAGGACTTTAGGCTTGAATTGTCTGTGATGCAAGCAGAGCAATCTGTGCTGGGAACAAAGGAGTGTATGAAGTAACATGTAGACTAACAGACCTTTGGGAGGGGAACATACTGTCTGTTGTCTATATTTGCCAGCACAAAATTGGATTAAATTCTAGGCAACAGGGTAGAGATACAGAGTGGAAGAACTTGTATACCACTCCTTAATAATTTCTTTAAAGCAGAAGTTTATACATAATCTGAACCTCCCAAGGATGCATGTGACTCTAAAAGCACACCCAGAAGACTTGAGAGAGGCCCCTAAAATCACATCCGAAAGTGGCCCCTGAATGAAATTGTTACTGTGATAGGATTGCATGTCTATGCATTCATATTTTTAATGGCGTTTAATACGATAAAATGTTTATATAAAGAATGTTAATATCATTTTTTCTCATCGCTTCTGAGCTTATCCAGCTGTTTGTCCTGCTCCTTAAGTGTTGTTCTTGGAAAACTGTCTTAGCAAGATATTGTTGAAACTTCCAAACGTATTGGAAACCAGAGAGTAACTCACAAAGTTGCTAGTCTGTCTGGCCATCTGTACTACATAGGCTTGCCGATGCAATGTCTTTCTTCCTTATTAAGCTGCTTTTTATTGACTCAGCTGCTTGGGTAGAGTTGGGAGAGGGTCAGCATTACACTTGTTCATATTTTGCACAACCGAAAAGAACATGGGATGCCTCTTTCTAGATCAGTGCATCTCAATCTTGGCAACTTTAGGATGCATGAATTCCAACTTTCTATGCTGGCTGGGGAGTTTTGGAGGTTGAAGTCCTCAAAACTTAAAAGCTGCTAAGGTGGAGAAACACTCTTCTAATTTTCCTGCAAAGGATGTCAAAAGAAACCTCTTGAAAGCAAATAAGTATTTTGAGCTCCTCCTTGCAAAATCTCTCATCGCTGCTGATTCACTAAGATTATAGCATATTTTAACATGAGTGTTGATTATAGAATTTGAGTACTTCTTAGATTCAGACCTGAATCTAGAAAGAAATGTCAAAACTGGTTTGCTTTAATCTCTGTGTAGTGCTTTGGGGGAACTGTGCCAGAGAAATTAGCTTTTTACCTGACCTTGTTATTAAACAATCAACAATACCAAAAACAGGGCTGGGAGAAATGATTTTGTACAGCACTTTTGTACAGCTATTTTGCCATATTTTGAAACAGCTGCACTGCCTGACCCAAAAGTCCATGGCTTCATCTTGCATCCTAGGACATTCCACTTGGATGGAACAGAGCCTTAGTTGCACCCACAAAATTGCTGCTGCTCCAAGCAATTGCTCTGGGCAGCTGGGCTGGTTTTGCAGGACCACTTGACATTCCAGTCTAGGTCAGCACAGAAGATGCCTAAGCTTATGCAAATGCAGAAGGAAGAGTAATCAGATCTAACTGACACAGTAAAAGTGTTGGGAGTAGGAGGGAAGGACAGGATGGATGTCAAAGAGTAGGAGCAGTTGGCTGGTTGAACAGTTGCCTTGGGGAAGTTGTGGAATTTCTCTTTGTTGACATTAAGGCAGAAGCTGAATGAACCTCTATTGAAGATGGTTTGGATCTGAGGAAGTCTAATGTGCATGATGTTAAGAGAATGAGCCCAAATCTCTAGTCTCAAAACTTCAAACTTTAGAGGGGTAATTCAAATACTATTTTTGTTAATTCTTGGAGGCCTGCCTGCCACCCGGATGCTTTCCTTTTGAAATCTATAAATCACACATTGATTTAAAACTTTGTATGTTGTTTCTGCAGCAATCCAAGTTACTTTATTCTTGCCTACGTCAGAATGTTACTTTAAACCCTTAAACCTAGTGTTGGTTTTACTCATCTCCCAAAATATGGGAATGTTCACTTTCTCCTTATACTTTTTTAGGCAATCAACACATTGCACCTACTGTAAGTTGCAATTTTCAGATGTTAAAAAGTCACATAAGGAAGAATATAGTTGGAAAAAGCCAAATTGTGACTTCTCGGCACATGTGCATACAGAGCAAATTATTGATGAAAAGAGGAAAAAGTGAAAATATAGAAAAAACTATGGCATTAAATAGAGTTGTTTTCCACAGAGGAAAATAGTAAAGTACCTTTTACAATGTGGTTTGGATAAATTTAAAAGTCTTCAGGGTACTTTAAGATTTTATCTAATCTCTCTGTATTCGTACAACTCCATAAAATTTAACTGTCATTTTACAATGCAGAATTTCTGGCTGGTTATAGTGTTCAAAACTACTTTGCTGGAATTATTTGTATCGTTTTGCATTCACTGGTACAAATACAATTAAAGTACTATATTAAAATATCTTCAAATAAGTAATGGGGTTGCCATAAAAAGTATACAAGACAATAATAATTGTCTAAATAAAATATTCTTTAAAGAAGATAAAACAACAAGCAAATTAAGAGAACTGGGACAACACCATAGTTATTAAGTAAATCTTGCTTCTTCCATTGCCTTTGCTTGTCCGAAGCTAGTTTGGGAAGGTTACAAATGGTGATTACATGACCCTTGACAGTGTAACTGTCATAAATAAATTCCAGTTAACAAGTATCCAAATTTTGATCACATGATCACAGGGACAGTTGTAAGAGGGAAAACTGATCATAAGTCACTTTTTATTCAGGGCTGTTGGAACTTCAAATGGTCACTAAACAGATGACTGTAAGTCAAAGGCTACATATATTGATTATTTTCTTGGGCATTGAAGAAAGAATGTGGAAACTTATTTTGATATTCCATTGAAGCATTTGAGTTTTTAAGACTGCTGCTATAGGTATAATTATTAATGATGGAAGCTATGAATTTTTAAAGCCTGCACACTTTTTTCCTAAATGTGTCCAGGTGGTTTATTGATTAATGCAACTGAATTGTTGTTTGCTTTTTGCTATTAAGCTGCTTTGATTCAAAAGGGCTACACTCAGTTATGATTCAGCATCTCTGCCCTATCATCTTGCTGATGGTTGCCAGAAAGCTTTAAAATATTTGAAGTGGCAAGTCATTCTTTTATCTTAAAGCATAGCTTTTACCATTTTCATTATTTGCCAAGGTCATTGCTGAAGGAGTAACGTTCTTTCCTTAGGGCCACTAGGAGAACAGAATGAGGGTCTGATCCACCAGAGCTCAGCTTATGCTCTTATGTTAAGACAGAAAAGACTTTAGGTTTTCTATGTTTCTTTGTCGGCCATGATTTACAGCCTAGATCTGGTAGCCGTATTTTATACTCAAGTACATTGCAATGATAGACAAAGGATATTTCCTCACATTTATGTGCATTCCTTCTATCCTTGAGTCGGAGGGAAAAGATGATGATTAAAAATGTTGCTGCCCTGATGAACTGTCTCAGTGAAAAGGCGGCAATTGATATTGTCTTTTCAGTTTTAATATAGAACAATTTAAGGGCAGCAAATTAGTGTATTCACTCATCAGCTTTTCCTTTTGTTGCGAACAAAGGTGTAAATATACTGTGTGTGTCCCAGGATAATGTTGCAGGCTCCAATCACTTTGGTCTCTGTGGGAGTAGGGAGAACAATTGTCGAAATGTTCTAAACGTGTATAGGACAGCCAAATTTTTGTGAAATTGCAAGAAAAGAATGCTATGTCATTGAATTTGGTGAGAAAAGCATATTCTTTTGTGTCTCCTTTGCCTGAGGAAACACCCTAACCAACCCAACTTCCATCTCAACCCATGGAAAAGTTGTACAGGTAGTCCTCAATGTCACGGCTACAATTGATCCCAAAATTTCTGTTGTTGAGACATTTGTGAAGTGAGTTTTTCCCCATTTTACAACATTTCTTGCCACATCTGTTAAGTGAATCACTGCTGTGGATAAATTAGCAAGTGCATCTGGCTTCCCCCATTGTGTTTGCTTGTCAAAAGGTTGTGAAAGGGAGGCACATGACCTTGGGACACAGCAATGGTCAAAAGCATGAACCAGTTGCCAAGCATCTGAACTTTGATCACATGATCTTGGGGATGCTACAGAGGTCATAAGTGTGAAAAATGGTCATAAGTCATTTTTTCCAGTGCTGTTCAAATGGTCACTAAATAAGCTATTGTAAGTTGAGGACTACTTGTAGAGAATTCTGGTGACATTTATAGGGACTGATATTAACTCCCCAAGGGACTTAATTGTCTCTGGAAGAAAGTTGAGTCATGGCACCTGGACTTATTGTTGGTTAGAAACATTTCGATGCTTGTACAAATAGCTTCTTCACTCTTGTCCCAAAAGGTGCTTTTTTTCAAGTGGCCTTTCTGGTTTTTCTTTGAAGACATTTCCCTTCTCATCCAAGAAGCTTCTTCAGCTCTGGAGAAGTTCCATTCTACAAATATAAAAGAAGTTTTTGAGATGAGGAGGGAAACATCTTCAAAGAAAAACCAGAAAGTCCAGTTGCCTCTTGAAAAAGCACCTTTGGGAGGACAATCATGACCTGGATGACTGAGAATCTCCATAGACTCAGCTTCCAAACAACTCTCTCTAGATGACTGAGAATCCCTGTTTTTTTCTATTTAGGAAAAAAGGTGGAATTCCGCTATCTAATGTATCTTAAATATGTTAGTATCTGTTCATCAAAAACAATTCTGTGAAAATCTATTTGCGCCCTTTTTAGGTTTTCAGACTTTTTGCATATTATTGGCACTGAACATTAGCAAAACACTTATAAAGTCTTGATGAGGAGAAGATTGGGTGCAATAGTAGAGCTTCCCAAGTATTTTACTTGAGATTTCTGGAGGAATGCGCTAAAAACCAAATGAATCAAATTGAAACTTTTTAGCTATGTGGGTGTTGTTGCATTTGTCAGAAACCAAACATTTCATTTGCAATAAGAACCTCATACCAACCGTCAAGCATAGAGGTGATACAGTCATGGTTTCGGAATGCTTTGCCGCTTCAGGACATGGCCATGATTAAAGGAAGTGTGGATTCTGTTTTGTATCAAAATAATTATCTTTCTTTCAGCTGATGCTGAAACAGAAGTAGTTTGCGGAGCAAGGCAAAGGTCTCAATATATGGTATGAGCAAATTTAGCGGATGAAAGAAAAGAAATTCAGCATTTTTGAATAATCGGGTCAAAGCCGAAAGTTAAACCCGTAGAATGTTTATGGCAATAAGCTAGCTAGAACATACTAGAAAACTCTCAGATGTTAGGGGTTAGGGAGTTGAAGCAGTTCATTCTGGAGAAACAGGCCTAACTTTCTACATAGCCATGTGAGAGATTATTAATACCTAGAGGAAGTATCTGTTTTTTTGTTAAGAATAAGGCAATGACCCAAAGGTGCTTTTTTTCAAGAGACAACTGGACTTTCTGGTTTCTCTTTGAAGACATTTTGCTTCTGATGCAGAAAAGAAGCTTCTTGGATGAGAAGCGAAATGTCTTCAAAGAAAAACCAAAAACTCCAGTTGCCTCTTGAAAAAAAGCATCTTTGGACAACCATGCATGACCTGGATGACTGAGAATAATAATGCAATTAATAGACAATATTCCATAGACAATAATGCAATGAATAACTGAATTCATGGGGTGATTACTTCTTCACAGGAGCACATTAACATGTTGGATTGCCTTCTTTACGAAATAAAACAAGCACCAAACTTAGAGATTTTTTTTTTCTTCCAGAAAAGGTTTATTTTAGAACATGCTGCCTTGAATTTTACATGAAATATCTTTTGGAGCAAACCTGTCCATTAATCTTAAAAAAATATAATTTTTATTTTACCAATCCACATTATTATTTTTGCATACATCCAATAGCTAAGTTTAAATAACCTAAGCTAGGATACAATGGGATTGGTTAATTTGTGACTTAATATATGTTATGGTTTAGTTTGTAATCCAGTGTTAAGATACCTGATTGTTCTGTTTGCATATTGGGAGAGCTTTGTTATTGATTTAAGTCATACTATGATTTCATTATTTAGGCATAGTACATTACACGAATTATGGTTTTCCTCTCCTGGGTTTAATTTAATGTGTTTTATAAAGTCAACTAATGTGTTGTACATTGGATTCTTCTAGTCTCCTCTGAAGTCTAGAAAAACCGAACTTTTGAAGCCCATGCCAGTTTCACATGGAGCCTACATGTGGCCGCTGCACTCCAACTTTTCCTTCTGTTTTTCAGATGATGTTGTGTATCCTGGCAACTCAACATGGATAGTGGTATTTTTGAACCTGGCTCCTTTAGCATTTAGTTTGTGAGCTTCCTAGTTCACATGGTTACCACTCTGATTTTGGCTAAAGCTATTAAAACTTCAGTGGACTATCTGCAAAGCTTGCCAGGAACAAGGAAATGTCTAATTCAGCAGTTCTGAGTATCCAAGAGATGACAAGCTGCAACCAGCCTTGGGTAGCAACCTGCAGGGGGTAGCTATTTGTTTTTTTTTTCCTTTGTTTTGAATGGTTTACATGGCACAGTGACCCATCACTGCACTTGGTATCCAGAATGCCTTCATTGTTTGGTGCTTTTTAAGTCCATTCATGATTCTGGACCAATGGCTCATCCAGAGGCTAAAGAACAAGATGCCCTACAAGTAGCTTGCTTTTCAGTTGATCTTACCCCCTGTATCTACTCTAAAACTTAAATTCAACCTTGTATTCCCTTTCCTTTGCTGCTGCCAAGCCTTGTTGGCAATGTAAGAAAGAATAAATAGCCATATGTACAATTAAGGGTGGAGATGGGGTGAGAAGTATTGAGCAGCTGCCGTAGCCCATGCCAGTTAAAGGGGACTTGTTTGTACTTGGGATCTCTCTCACAGTTGCTTTTCGTCTGTGCTATCACTTGCTTGGCTGATTGCTTTGTCCAAATATGCAAGGAGTGAAGTGGTAGAGCTCTACATGGCCTACTTGACTTTGTTTTGGGGCATAGAATTGTTTGGGGCCATGAAAGGAGAGACGGTAATGGACTCTCTACTGATGAGAAATTGGGGAAACACAAAGTGAGGGATATCCATTCAGGTTTTCTTGCCCAAGATGTCTTCCCCTTCCTTAAAATCTCCTTGGAAAGGATAGTTTATGCTTATTGAAATCTGTTTTCCATTTTTTTTTTACTTACAATGTTTAGAAGGATTTTATAGATGTCCTGCTTTTATAGGCCTCATGTGGTTGTCCTTGGACTGCCAGTCACATAACGTATTACGTTTTCACTTTTTACATCTGTGTTGACTATGTCATATGTGGTCTTCTGGCAGTTGATAACATGCATACTTACATGGAAGTTAATCCTTCTGAATTTAGAAGGACGGATATTTTGAATAAACTTTACATTTGTTTTTTTTTTAAAGTTTGGAGTCATTAAAATGGTTAATTCTAGTTAATTTACTTCAACATTATTACAAATATCTTTATTTTTTTATGAGCTCAGACTGAAAAAAAAAATCTGGGTTGGTTCCCAGTGAGGAACATGTTTTGATTGATGGTCTGTTGATCTTCTAGTCTTCATCTGGAGCCATGCCTACAGAGAAGAATGGGAAATTTGCTGTGTTGTGAGAATGTGTTTAAAGAATGGACTGTGCTACTCTGGGTAGAATTTTGAATGCTCCATTACATACAAAAGGGTCAGCAAATAGACTTGACACATCTATTTGTGTGTGTGTACGTGTGTGTGAATTTTAAAAACCATGTGTGGGTGTTTAAGTTTAAAAACCATATTAAGGAGGATTCACAAGGCAGAATCCATCTGCTGTCTAACCCGGTTCAGTTCATTTTATCACCTTCACATTCTTGCATCTGATTCTTTTTCGTATGTAGGCCCAGTGCCATGTAAATAATTTCCCTCTTGCATTGGGAACAGGAAGTTCAAAGGTTTTCTGCTAATCTGTTTTTCAAAACAGAATGTAGTGATTATATTTCTGGCACCATATAAAGGCACATAAAGCTGCTCCTGTTGAGTCAAAGTGTTTGCTATTTTAGCTGCAGGTGTCCTGATAACTTATTTAAAAATAAATTCTAGTACATAATGGAACTTATTTTTATTTGCATCTGCTGTATAATATGATCAGAATCAGATTGCCATATCTGAAACTGTTGGCATTTTTGTTTGCTTTCAACATGGATTGCAGAATACATTTTGATGTGGAAAGATGTCCAATTTTATTTAAAAGTACTATAGCTTTTTAAGTCAATGTTCTTTGACTTAAAACCCATATTTTCCTGGATGTCAGACTTTACCTAACCTGGAAAATTACCCATGGTAATTTATAGAGGTAATCCTCAATTTACGACTCTTAGTTTAGAGATTGTAGTTTAAGAGACCTCCAAAAGGTACTTATGACCCAGTTCTGATGACATTCCCCCCAGTTCTGAGGTGACCACTTGACAACTAATCCTTATTTATAGTTATTGGCAGCATCCTGTGGTCATGTGATGGCAGTTTACACCAATTTTGCCCAAAGCTGTTTACTTCTGGTTTCCGGCAAAAACACTCTTTAATGAACATTGGGCTCTCTTAATGACAGCTGTGTTTGCTTAATGACCAGAGATTCACTTAATGACCATAGTGATTTGATTAATTACTGCCACAGGAAAAACAAGTTTGTAAAATTGGGCCGTCACATGATGACTCAGTTTGCAACCAACATGACTTACAATCATAATGGAGTGGCGGTCATAAGCTGAGAACTACCTGTACGTTGTTTCAGTGACAAAGATAACTTGCTATGACTCAATACAGATGAATTTGATTTCTGGGCTGGTTCTGAGAACTGCATCAGCTGGGTGCTTTGGTTGTGCCAAGCCTAAAAGAATGAAAGATCTAAATGGGAGCAGCTTTGAATGATTGTGGATATCTGTGTTTTGAGTTCCTGCAAGCTCATATACTGTGTTTATACAGGAAACAAAGTGATTAGACTCTCTCCTTATAGATTTCAGAAAACTGAAAGACACATGTTGGAAGTAGTGGGGGCAGAGTAGGTAACTGTCAACACTCTCCTATTTACTTCTGTTACTATGATGATAAGATTGGGGAAGCAGCTGTCACCTGGTTTGATCTAGGTCAGTCTGTTCCTTGTATAGTGGTAATAAATGCATGGCATGGTCTAACAGGAAAAGGAGGCATAGGTAAATGCAGCAATTCAGTTTAGCCTATTCAAGTGTTGTTCCAAGAAACTTCTGATTACCACCTGTGTTTTAGTTTTGTTAGGCATGAAGAAGGAAAAACATCCTCCAAATATTTGTGCAAGTTTAAAAGTGTTCCAAGCTTGAAATAGTACTTCGTACTCAAAGCAGCTTGTTTCAAGTTTTAGAATACTTCCCAAAAGTCTGGAATACGCTATCTGATTTCAGTTGTTTCAGCTACAAATTCTCATAGTTTCAGTCGCAAATTGACTTACGTGGACCTTACATCATATCTACGTGGTCAGTAGAGGGGATGTGCATAAGTGCACTAATGTGCCTATTGTCCCTATCATTGTAATTTTTTTTATTCTTGTATTCGTGTTTCCGTTATTGTTTGACAAATTCTAATAAATAAATAAATAAATAAATAAAGTAAAAATTCTGGAAACAGGTAGGTTTATATCAAAAATGGGATAGGCAATTGGCTTGAATCAAACTGTTTTGTATATCACAATCAAACATGCTTGGCCTTTATATGGTAGAAATGAATATTGAGAATTTGTATAAAATCCGTGCAGAGAATGGTGTCAATTTCCATTGCCCTAAGTAACAACAGTCCTGTAGTAATTACAATTGGATAGTAATGAAGAAGAGCATGATGCTCATAGATGGACTAGTTACTTCATATCAGCCCAACTTTCCCCACAGGATTATTGTTCAGAAGATAAAATAGGAAATGTAATTTTCAATGGTCATAAGTGTGAAAAGCGGTCATAAGTCTTTTTGGAACCTGAGGCTTTTTGTTAATCTGCCACCTGTGATGTCTCCCCCAGTCTTATCATTTCCTTATTTGTGCACCTAGAAATGCAGATTCTGCGAACTATTAATGTTTCTAGAACTGCCATGGTCCTATAATGGGAGTGCTTTTGGGGTGGCAGGAGAGTACAGAATGATAGACGTCCATGTCTCAAGTTTCAATTTGCCTTTTTAATTATTTAATTGTAAATTGACAATGAGAAATTGGTCTTCTCATTCTCTGCTTTTGTATATGTTTCTTTTGCCCTGGAAGATGTGCTTCTTAAAGCAACTATTATGCTGTTTAAACAGGATTCTTGTTTCTTACTTGCAAAAATTAACAATTTTAGATCTGTGTATTCACTTAATAAAAATGGACAAATTGTTCTGTTACTAAATCTTTTTTGAAAGAAATACCCAGACTGATGGTAATTAGAAATCAAACATTAAATATCAGCTCTTTTAGGAACTCATAACTAGGAATTACCTGATGAAAGTTTATTTTTAGGCGATATTTGTAATAGCACTGTTTATATCACTTAAATAAAAGTCCTAGGAAATCTGTTCTTTACTTTAGACACTTAGGAAGGTCTTTCCTTGCAACAGTACTTTTGGATAGATACTTTTAAATATTTCCAAATTGTATTATTTAATATGACATAAGGAGGGAAACATGCATAAGAATGAACATATACATTTTATTTGATTAACTTTTAAGAAAGCAGAAGCTTAATACAATTCAATTTAATGTTTGTTCTGGATCACCATTTTGGAAAATGTGACTTGACATTTACTCAAAGACCTGATACCTCTTCAAAATTGTGGACTTTATCCATGCCCTAAAACATACTTACTTAACTATTTAGATGGGTAAATACTGATAATGATCTTGAACCAGGCTATTATTCCCAAATTTGGCTTTATTTGTAATCTGAGTTGTTAGGACTTTGAAAACTGCCCTTTCTGTTTTGGGTTTCTTCAGAAAAGCTTCTTTTGTTAGTATGCTGCATTTTTTCCTGATAATATTTTAAGTAGTGTTTTGTCTCTCTTTGTGATTTAAAGTTACAATGTAGTGAAGGAATTGGAGCCAGATTTGGGGACTTTTTTTGGGCCCTCCTCTTTCCCTAAGGACATCTCCTCATCCTACCAGGCCAGATAAGATGGGCATGCTTCTAGTTTCTTTGCCTAAATATTGCCATCTGATGGGCAGGCATGACTTCTCCACGAGAATTCCTACGCTCTGCCCCTGAAGACTAGCAGGCTTTTGGTAAAGTTATGAATTTGGCTTTTTTCCCAAACACTGGAATAAGATGAGGTGGCTGCACATTAGCGGTTTGATTTAGCACCATTTTTTTTGTTTTAAATACAGTACATTTCATTTTTATAATTTTAACAGCTTTTATGCTGTTTTAACTTTTGATTGGGAATTGCCCAGAATTAGTGGTTACAAGATGGGCTGCTACATAAATGGTTTAAATGCATAAATAAGAGTCACAAACAAACTTGCAATTTGTCCTTTCTTATTGCTGAAGTTGCTTTCTTTGAGACCCCGGTCTTCATGGAGGGGGAATAAAGATTCTCGCCTTCTGCATAATCTTGGCAGAGATGTTGGCACACAAACCTCTCCTGTGTTCCTGTGTTGTTTTCCCAATTGCTCCATGTCCTGCTTTATGTTTTCCCAGTAGCCTGAAAAGAGGCATTGACTTACACGCACTCTGCTTTGCAGAATTACTTTAAAACTTCAAAACTAGAAATTGCATGATAGGTTGTGTTGCGTGTATGCCTAGCTACTGTTGCTAAGCCACAAAGGGTTTGGCAAAAGGGGAACAAAGAGCTTTGTCAGCCAGTTTCCAAGAGTGATTAAGCAAAACCTCCTTCTGCATGTGGTTTTCCTCCTTCCTCCCTTATAACTGCAGGGCACACACCACTTGACCAGTGCTGATGAATCAGGGCATAGTCACTGAAGCAAAGCCTTAAATGATGGGGCACAGTATCCTCCTGTCTCCTGTCAGGAGCCTTTTAGCCAGGAGGCTGAAGTTAATGTGGTACATGGAAGAAGCCGTTCATGGCACGGTGAACTGACTCTTATAGTCTGTCTTGTCTTTCTCAGCAAGGCATTAATTGAATATGAATGCTGTTTCCACACCCTGTGTGCAGATTAGGAAAACCATGTCTGTAGAAGTTTCCATTGTGTAACTTGTGCGTGGAAATCAACCTGCGCCTGGCTCTCTTCCACGCACTCATTTTTGTGCCCTTTTGTGCAGTGTCAACATGTGATGTAAAAGGATGCTTTTTACTGGGATTAATAGCAGTGGTACTTACTTACTTATATACTGCTTCACAGTGTTTTACAGCCCTCTCTAAGCTTACAGAGTCTTACGGTGTTTACAGAGTCAGCAGATTGCCCCCAACAGTCTGGATCCTCATTTTATCAACCATGGAAGGATGGAAGGCTGAGTCAACCTTTAGCTGGTGAGGATCGAACCCCTGGCAGTCAGCAGAATTAGCCTCCAATACTGCATTCAGACCACTGCTCCACCAATGGCTCCTGTCAAATGGCAACTCTTGGGAGGTTGGATAGGCTTTAAATGGCTGAAGGTCACCACTTCTTACACCAGTGTAGAATTTTTGTAACTTCATGGCGTCGAGCCCTCAGATTCCATGTTGTACCTGTATACTATTCACAAAAATCCTGATCTTCCCAAAACACTGTAAAGTAGGCTCCAGTGTTGTTATATTAGGGCAGAATTGAGATGATAATCCAAAAATCACTTGAGATTATGTAGATGATTTTGAGTCTACTTGTGCCCAGAGTTATTGAGAGTTGGATGGTGTACAAGTTTTAGTAAATTATTATTGGTATTATTGATAAAGGTTCATTCCCTTTTCTATACTAATTCAACAAACTCATATTCTGATTTAACATTTCGTATAATTTATATAATTATTAAATAAACCTATTGAGACATATCCTTGCAGTAGCAAAATATTAAAACTGATGAACACAAGAACCCATAAATCTTGTCAGCTCGCCTAATATAAACCAATTTGACCTTGATCCATCCCTCAAATGAGTGGCTTGTTAAGGTGCTAGATTCCTGCCAGGATACAGATACTGTAACCTGACTCGTGGAAATTACAATTCAACAATCAATGTGAGCTTGATTGTTGAATTAATTGTATATAAAAGGACAAATCACTATGCAGCAAGGTGTGAGTAGGAACATAGTTTGTTGTGTTAACTCTTGTAAAGCTATTTAATGTTATGTCTAGTTCTTCTTAGCTAAACTACTTGTTCCTAACTTACAAAAAGTTAGGAGACTTGGTATATAGTTGGACTGTATTACATCTAGCTGGCAGGGGAATTCTGGGAGTTGAAGTCCAAACATCTTAAAGTTGCCACGGTTGAGAAACACTGATCTAGATTAATCAGAACTGAGTTCAACATTTGGAGGATTATGTGTTGCTCAGTTCCTTGCATGTTCATATGAAGTTGATAACAATTTCAGCAAAATTATTAGAAGCAACTTCTGCTGTGCCACTTTTAACTTGACTTTTGGGTGACCTTGAAGAGATATCTAAGAAGGATTCCTGTTGTCAATATGGCAGTAGTTTCCTTGTTCTAAGATGTTGGGTTTTTTTTTTAAACTTCTAAGCTTAGCCTATAGTTCTGGAGCTTCCTGGGGGTTTCCCATCCAATGTTTCCAATATTATCTCTCTCTTTTTTTAAAGATTAAGCCTTTTTGATTAAATAAAAACCCTCCCTTTTTACAACCCTGAAGTCCTTATTTGGGGTAGAATCTGGTCAACTGGATGGAGCTGAGCATTTACTGACTGGATGTTCTTCCTGACACGCTTACATGGAATTTGCAGCAGATGTGTTTCTTTGCACCCTAAGAGAGAAACATTTATCCTACCTAGGGTTGAACCCCCTCAACCTTCCTAGTGGGAGGCAAGCATCAGCAGTAGGCCACCATGCTGTTCCCTTTTTTACTAAATGTCTGGTTGAAATTAAGCAAGCTCTACCCCTTGCAAAAATGGCTTGAGTTCTTTTTTTGGTGAAATACAAATGAATAAAACCATGGGGAAATGTTTAAGCTACTGACAAGAAAAAAGCTTACTTAAGGAAGTTTCTTGTGATAAGAGTCCAGTTAGGCAGATTTTGGAGCCCTTTCTTGCAGTCTGTGAGTTCAAAGTGTTACTTCTCATTTGTGGTTGGAAGATATATGCGGTTTATTGGGTGGGTAGGTTACACTGAAATCTTTTTTTTACTAATAGTAGTCCTACACATGTTAATTGAACTTTTGAGATTCCACCAGACACAGATGTGTTCTGAGCAAGAACAAAGAGGGCAATGTCTTCCTCCCAGGCCTCCCAGAAGTGGACTGGCCTTTTTAAGCAGCACATTTGCTAAAAGCAGATGCCCTCTTCAAAAGTTTGGTTGGAGAGTGTTTTAAAAGCATCTCAGTCTTATTTGATTATGTGCCATGAAGTCATTTTCGACTCCTAGCAACTGCATAGATTTTATTTATGACAGTCTATCCTAACTTGGCCTTTCAGCTCTTCGGATGATACAGTCATCCTCACTGTAACTGAGCTTGTCCACTTTGCTTGGCTTCTTCTCTTTCTTCCCACCTTTCCATCTTTAGAGCCTTCTCCAGAGAGCTAGATCTTGGAATAATCAATTCTTCATATCCTGCTTCTTCAAAGACTAACCTTCACTTCCATAGAACGTCAGAAGGAATATTGCTGCTTACACAGTTCTGATCTTTGTACACATCACAGCATTTGAATATATTTCCCAAGGCATTCGTGACTGCTCTACCAAGTGCTAGTCTGTGGTGTATTTTTGACTGTTTATTTCTTTAGTATTAATGGTTGAACAATAGAAGCCATCTACCACTCAAATTACCTTGTCAGTTCTAAGGCTAGTTGTTCTACTTATTGTCATTAGTTTGGTCTTTACCTTTATTCCCATTTTTAATGTATTCCTTGGTTTTTATTACTAGAACTTGCAGATCTTTTTCATTCAGCTATCAGGGTGAAAGGATCAACATAGTGTTTGTGTGTGCTTATAATTTGTAGATTAAAGAGAGATGATGAACTTTAGCACAATTTTGCATGCCTTCTGCAAAGCAAGCTGAATTCAACCCTTCTTTTACTAGAGACTGAATTAGAAATGCTGTATGTCTCTTAGAACATTAAGAACAGAATGTGGCTGTAGTGACAAACGTTATTCTCTTTAGAGCTGATGATGGGGAATCTTTGCCACTTCACTTCCCAGTCCACTTATAAAGACTCTTCCAAAATTCTTGCCCTATCACCATTTCATTAAGAGTAACAGGAAAACCTTCTTATAGTCTAATTATAGGAGTATAATTAGACTGTACACCCTTAGCAATTTTATTTTCTTTCACAGGGACTATTAAAACTAAGGTTGGGCTCTGTGTTTCAAAGGATCCGTGCAGTAAATTTGGTACATGACTCCATGCTTTGGTTATTGCCATTTAGTACATCAGGAAGGCACAGGAAATTGCAAAGGAGCTGTGTGGCAATACAGAATTTGAATATTGAATTTCTAAATCACCATGAAGTTTCAGATGCACATGTGCATAGCCACCAGCCTAATCCCGTTTGTAGTAAGCAACCGTATGCAAAACACAGAAAAGGAATAAGAAGTAACAATTAGAGTAAATCAGATATGATCAGAATTTTTTTAAAAAAGCTAAATTTGTTTACACTACCATTTACTCTACCTCTCTATACTTTTTATTTTTAAAATTCATCCTTCCTTTTCACCGTGTTCACACACTGCTTCTTAACTTGCCATTCAAATTGTGTGTTTTTTCCATTATAGGCAAAGTTTAAAAAAAAAAGTGCTTATGAAATCAGTGAATCAATCCAGCAAAAATGGTTTTAAGTGTTGCCGATTTACCTCCTTGCCCACACTGTGATATTGACATAGCTTTGAAAGTCATGTGAGTGTATAATTGCCCCCATCCACGGTGGAACAGTGGTTAGAATGCTATATTGTAGGCTAATTCTGCTGATTGCCAGGGGTTCAGTTCTTGCCAGCTCAGCCTTCCATGCTTCCGAGGTCGGTAAAATGAGGACCCGGATTGTTGGGGGCAATATGCTGACTCTGTAAACTGCTTAGAGAGGGGCTGTAAAGCACTGTGGAGCAGTATGCAAGACTAAGTACTATTGCTATCTTAAGAGTCCATAGCTGTAGTTTGATATGCACTCTTTTACGAGGTTGTTGTAGAAAGGAGATGGAAATCAAATCGTCTAAATATTTGAACAAATAGTTTCTTAGCAAATACGGTTCTCATGCTCAGGTTGGAAGATTCAAACAGATAAGTGTGTCTCTGAAATGCTGAAATGCTATCAGTCTGGAAGCTGGTAGGTACTCTAAGAAGGGTCATTTGAGCCTGAACATGTTATTAACGTTTTTTTTTATAAAGTGAAAAAAAAGATAGAGCCATTTGACTTTTTATGCTTTCCTATGGAAAGCACAAAATTTTAGGTGTCCAAAATGAAGTTCTGAATTCAATCTGAATCAGGTGTTTTCACAGCAACCCCTAGTTAAAGGTCCAACCATGCCCAACTCTAGGGGTGGTGCTCATCTCTGTTTCTTGGCCAAAGACACCGGTGTTGTCTGAAGACACTTCCATGGTCATATGGCTAGCATATGCTATCTTCCCAGTGGTACCGCTTTATGTTCCCAGTGGTACCTGTTTATCTACTTGCATTAGCATGTTTTTGAGCTGTTACCATAGGTGGACAAAAGAGCCCCAAGTTATCTTACTTCAAACTATTGAAGCAGTGCCCAAAATTAATCCTATAGTTTGGGAACGTCTGTACTAGAAAATGCTCCATGTTTTTTTCTGAAAAGTCAAAGAATGATTACTCGCATTAAAAAGATCTTTAGGTGAGCTCCTAGAGAGAGTGCTGTGCTACCTATAATAGTATGAGGAATAAAAAGACTTTTAAAAGTCTTCCTTTGCCTCTAAGGCTTTGGGAGCATAAATTGTAAGAGAACAATATAAACTGCAGCTCCCTTGGAATGTGCAGGCAATCAATATGTATCATGCTCATAAAAGCAGTTGTCAGATAGAATTCGTGAACAATTCCATTCAAACTGCGATGATTTTATAAAATATGTCATATTCAGAT
Source organism: Myanophis thanlyinensis (assembly GCA_017656035.1). Taxonomy (NCBI): domain Eukaryota; kingdom Metazoa; phylum Chordata; class Lepidosauria; order Squamata; family Homalopsidae; genus Myanophis; species Myanophis thanlyinensis. The sequence goes on from JAEANM010000627.1 coordinate 32,759, forward strand.
ATTTCTCCATCTAAATTGACTAGAAAGTAGGAATAGCCCCTAGGTTGTTAATAAAGAAGAAAAGAAAGGCCTGTGGATCTGTAACTGACTACTCATAATGAAACAACTTATCTTGAACCTGGAGGAGAGTATATAGTTTTGAAGCCAAAAAGGGTTATTTGAACCATGAACTCTATACTCTGTGCAAAAAAATATGGTTGCAGCGTGGTTGGCTTTTGCCCTGTTTCTGCTTTACAAGGATATGATGACTTACTGCAAATAAACAATAGTATCATAAAATATCTTATCTGCCACTTGCTGGAGTTCTATCTAATAACCAAAGAAGCAATTATACCTATCATAAGACTTCCCATAGCAATGCAGAACAAGGAGAGACCAACAGAGTCAAGACTGGAAAGTACATAAGAGTTGTATTTAGTCTTGGATAGTTCTGTCCCCATTTCTGGAGATCCCCAGCTTATGGAATGTACTCTAGAGAAAGGATCAGTTTATTCATTTGTTTGTGTAATTTAAAAATATCTCCACTTGTTATGTCATGTACCTGCAGGCAGTGTAAAACATTTTAGTAAATAATTTAAACGTAGTAAAATATGTGGTAATGTAAAACATAACAGGACATAAAATCTTTTATTATCAAAAGTAGTTCAACAATATTATAACATTTTAAATCCAAAAATAGTTGTTGGATAAATTCATACAAAGCAAGTGTGCCTTGCATTATACAAATATAAAGAAAAAAACATCACTCCGTAAAGTATAATATGTTGTTCTGTCTGGGATTTATCACAGTGGTGATGAAGAAGGGGTCATCTTTCAATGCCTGTCAAAGTAATCAAAGAAGGCAGATTAAATTCTACCTGGTCTTTGTTTTGTATGCTGGTTTATCATTTATTGGAGCTTAGTTTCTATTCCTTGTTCTCAATAGCTCAAATTATCAGAGTGGGCTGCAAAAACACTACCTCTTTATTCAGACTATCCATCATCTACACCAGGGGTCTCCAAACTTGGCAATTTTGTGACTTGTGGACTTCAACTCCCAGAATCCCTCAGCCAGGGATTCTGGGAGTTGAAGTCCA